>OMNW01001367.1:5667-27733 GCA_900303245.1 Selene dorsalis | reverse complement strand
TGCCCTCAAGCACATGTAGGTCTTTGACTGACACTCTTGAAAGGGGAGCAGTGACAGGGTTAACCATGAAAGGTAGTTAGCTAACGGTAGTGTGTGATCAAAGGTGTGGTGATTTCTAAACTGTGTCACAGGAGTCCCTGTGGATTATGGGGAGCTGACAGCTACAACTATGTATCTGATATTTTCAGATATCTCATAAGAATTTTAAAAAAGTACCTCTGTTGATTTAATCTTATGTGGTTTCAACTTTAATAGTGTTGCCTTTAATTTCATGTGGTGAATCTTCAGTTTTTGGAAACTTTTTTATGCTCTGTTTATTTAGATAGCAGGAAAGCTGAGCAGAAAAAAACAAAGGAGGATGTTTTGGTGGGATTCTGGCCTTCATCAGAAGGTTTACATGTGGCTCAACATGGAGGCATTAACTGCTCTAATGTCTCTGGATACAAACCAATAACAATCCTTCAAAAGACAAAAGCCTGGCTGTAACATGTTGAAATTTGTCTGGACAGGTTTGCATGTGTGTTCCAATATATTTCTGTGAGATATGAGTTTCATTAGTGGTTTCTAAAAAGCTCCTTTGGAGAAAATGTCTCATGGAACTATCAAGATTCAACAAACTGCAGGCCTCCTTAAACCACCAACACTACCAATGAATATCAGCACAGGCATCAGTACACCTGACACATGCTCAACAGATAACTTCCAGACCTCAGTGTGCTCTGCCCCATTTCCATAGTGGTCAGCACTCATCCTCTTTTAGGTCCTACTGCACCTTAAGAAAATCCTGAGTTTGTGAGGGTCTCTCTGGGTGAAAGAATAAATAAATAAGCAGATAAATAGATGAATAACCCAGAGGAATGGGAGCCTATGTGGCTTGGCCATCCATCATATATCCTATTACCACGCACTCAGTGGCACCTGCAGTATGTATAATGCAGTCAACCTCCGTAAGCAGATACAAATTCAACTCTTTCCCTCCTCAATTTGTTATATCTGACAACAACACAGCCTGTGCCTTGTTGTTTCTTTGAATTATGAATAGATTCCCTTCACCAGACTTTCGCCTGTGCGTGATAGCGTAGCGCTGTTATGCAGAACAGCTGCTGAAAACAAATTCGAGAAGCCTGGTAAGCTTTGTAGCGGCTGGGCGAATATGCATAAACAGTTGCGCTTAAAGCCACTTAAGAACAACCAAATGGGCTCAATATTTCATTTTTGGATTTGTTTCATTGGGTGTGATGAATATGAAATGCCAGGATATAGTACGAGTGCAGGCAATGCAGTTGTTTAAGTGTTTCAAATGATCTAAGAAGAATTTTGAGATTTTTCACACTACTGTGAAAAATAGCAGAAGTGCTTTCACTGACAATTTAAATCTTAATTCCTGTCACTGAGTCCTTTTCCTCATTTAGCCATGATACTTGGACTGACAAATATTACAACTGTCATTCTGAAACTGTGAAAATAAAAGGAGTGGAAGGAGACTGGATCAGGGGAAGCGAGGGATAGGAATATGAAGAAAGAAAAGCTAGCAAGTAAATATGAATTAACAGATCAGATCCAAGAGTAAGATGAAGAGTGAGAGATCAAAGTGGGAGAGATGAAGAGGAATGTAAATACAAGGCAAACCGATAGCACATTTTGACCGCTGCGTGTTTGTTTGGGTATTTACACTGTGAGGCTACAATCAAGTCCTCAAAGCTTCAGCCCACATGACAAGAGCCCATTTCAGGGCCACACATCCTCTAAACAGCCAAGCCAACAACCAAATCCCGATCCACACTTAAACGCTCACATGCACAGACAAAATCCCAAAGTCATATCCACTGATTTGTCCATTACTTCAAAATACAAAAAGGATGCAGAGGAAATGCATCAAATCGTGCACAGAGAGAGGGCAGGATAAGACAAGCTTTGAGGAAGTGATTTTTTGGGGGGACTTGGCTGAACTTCCAAGCCCTGTTTTGGTTAGAGCAGATGTAGAATTAGTACACATCACTTTGCATCAGTAAGACATTTAACACAAGCTGCTGCTCAGAGGCCAAGTACCTCTATGTCACACCAACACAGACACGCACACCTCGCCTCCAGTGTCTGCGATTCTGCTGTGGTAAGTGTCAATGTGATGTCAGTTCCCACAGCAACAACGTCTTGCTATTATTCTTCTTAAAGCAGGCTTGGTCCAAACACCAGTGGCCTGTTACACCAGTCAAAACTAATTGAAAACACAATCCAGTTTTATACTTTAAAAACTGTTCCTCTGCCCTCAGGATATGAATTTTAACTTCTGTTTTTTAAATTGGCCAGTAAATAGTTCAGTCTACAAAGGTTTATTATAAAACAGAGCTTAGACCACACAGACACCTGTTTCATGCCCGAGTACAGCAATACTTTGATTAGGAGAAAAGGTATTGTAAGATACTACTTCATTTTAGGAATTAGAGGAATTTGTCTCACAATTGAAACATATTGAAATTACACCAGTTATCGGCATTTAACACTGACTTGGTGAGACACACAAGTTCAATCACACATTTATACATCTCACACACTTTAGTCCAAATCATAATGCATAGCACTACAATAACAGATGTACCGCATGCACATCCAAATGAGCAAAATACAGAAAAGAAACAAAGAGAGAGGTCAAGCAGCAGTCACATAACAGCTGCTGACTTTTTTTTTTATTATCCCAAATGTGTCAGGTTTTCAAACATCTGTCCAAGACTATTCCTCAGGTTTCTCACAATCCAGTGTTCACATATCTGGCAACACATCTGTTGATATTGATAATGAAGACAATAAATACTTTGGGATTTTAGCTATTCCAGAAGTGTTCCAAACATGATTTGTGCTGCCATGTTGTTTGAGCTTGTTATACTATCTTAGCTGATTTTATGCCTATACCGTTTTGGTCACTAAACACACTAAGTCTTTTTGGATGTAAAATATTTTCTGACAGGATGAACATTTATCCTTTAAACATGATCACTTTACTTTTATATGTAATGGCATTAAGGAATTTTATTGAAAATGCAGTGAGGTTTGACTTCTGCACCATTGCACAGCCCCATCCATAGCACATGGTCCACAGAAGTGGATTCGCAAATAGAGAGCAGGAAGCACCCAGATGAAATTGCTGCAAACATGCTGTCATTCCACAGGGGAATATTTCATTTTTTTTATATTTTTGGAGCAGGGGGTCCTGTTGCATGTCAATGAACTGAGCTAAACATGCATGACAAGTGGTGGTGTGTGGGTAAAGGGAGGAAAGGGGGAGTCAACCCCTCGGTCAGAGATCTGCAGAAGATGCATGCAATAGACCGCCATACTACTTTATCTACAAGGCCCCTAATTGTGAGGGATGCTGAGGAACACATGTTAGGAAAAGAGGAAGGGGAAGGGGCGTCAGATGTCAGCAATGCGCGGCCATATGGTTCCTACAAGTTGGGTTACATAAACTGAAAATGACACCAGAATGATACTGCACAACTCTGAACCATTCCTTCATAACAGTCACTAAACAGGTGATTACAGTGAAGGACAGACAACAACTCATCAGCTGGTCCAGCTATTGCTTCACCTGTTAGCACTTAAAATGTGAAATCCCATCACACAAAAGCTTGATTAAACTCTAACATGACTGTGACCCTCACATTTAGATGGTGATGTTAGACATTATTAATATCTGTCCACCACTGCACCATCAAATACGGATACAAATTTGAGCTGAAACAGCAGGACATATTTTAATTTAACTTTAAGTAAAACAATCTTGACAGTCCAGACACTGTTTGAAGCGAAAGTGACCCCACAGGGTCACTGAGGAAAACTCAATGACCTACTGAATTCGAAACATAAACCATAAAAGAAAGAAAACTGCTTGGCTGTATTTGCTTATTGGGAAGGAGGCTTTAACAAAGCAAGGAGATGATGTGGAGTAACACAACTGACCTAACATATTATTCCTGCTTAAAAGGGCTCGCAACCTTCAACTTAGCCATTGTGTGGGGCCATCTCATCAGGAATGCAACACTCATGCACACACTCAAACACCCACACGACCCTTCCCCTTTCAATTCAATCCCCGCCACACTTCACCCCCTATTCCTCTATTATTCCTTCATTATAAACTTGTCCTTCTCTTGTGCTCAAAGCAAATATGTGCTTTATTTTTTGTATATTTTTTACCATGTACCCTCAACGCAACATACTGTCTGCCTTGGACATTGGCACCAACCAACTTGAGTAAACAGAAAGATGGAAAAGGCTTAAAGGTATCAAAAGCAGAACACTCCCCCTTGCTACACACTGCCGCCACCCCCCACCCCCTTCCTAAGGAGGGGTTGACCTTGTACATGCAAGATACAACTATCACTTAGGAGATGCTGTGGTTATTGTTAGGAAAAATGGGGCCCATCTGTTTGTTTGTTGCTTGTGCTTTACAGTGAGAGGACGCATTGTGCCATATGTGGAGTGTACAGTCCAAATTAAGGCACCCTCACTGAAAAGCCTGGCATGATTTGCATTTTCTTTTTTTCTTGAAATGTTATTTGATTGAAAATGACAGCAATGGATTTTGATGCGCCACACTGATTGCTACAGGTTAAACGATGTTTTAGAGTGTATGACAAACAACTGATTTAATTAAACATTATTTGCCGTCCACTTGTCCACGAGAAACTGGGCTGCTATCATTAAACTAACTGCACAAACATTCAGTAAGTAGAGTAATACAGTATCTTCAATAGCTTTCAAAAACTCGTCGTCAGTTGCCCTTGTGCAAAAGTTTCATTTTCCACATTTCTCTTGTATATCTGTCTTAAAAAGGAATACACAATCATCTGCATGCACAGACACACAAACGCCTTGCTGCTGCTGTAATCACCTCACCTAACAGCGTCAAAGACATGTTAACGACATGTTAACATGCATGCTAGGCCATAGCTGTGTATGAAAACAAACATTTAATCACCTCTGATATAGCATATGATTAGACAGGTGAGTGGTGTTCGTCATGGTGATTAGTCAGTCTTCTGAGAGTGTATGTTTAGCTCCGTGGCTCCCATCTGCATGGTAATACACATAGAGCTGCATAGAGCAGTATTAGTTTTTACTGTATGAGCACTCAGTTGCCAAACCAGCCCAAGCACTTACAGTCACACAGAGCGGATCACATTTGCATGTTGTAGCACTGAGTCAGGAGCAGATTGGAGAAGCAGCAAATGGGCTGAATAACATCATCCGGTGATCACTGTCAATTATTTTGGCAATTGCGTTACATCGAAAACAATATATTTGCTGCTGAGTTTGATTTGTCAGGTCGCGATGAAGGTTCAGTCATTTAAATATGATGTAGTGACTGCTTTAACAACTGCGCGCTGAGTGAATGGAAGAGACAGTAATAGTGTCAGGGACCATGCAAATCACCTGCAAAGGAAACGCTGTATATCACAGCGTGAGATGTGCACAGAGCTGCAACAGGCAGCAATAACACACAGCACATGTACTATCAAAATGCGAATATCATTATTGTACATCTCATAAACCATTACCAACGTGGTCTCTGCCAGATGAGGGTACTGCACATTATGTGATATTCCATTGTCCAATCTCATTGTCAATAAATGAAAGAAAGGGTCAGCAGCAACAACAACAAATACAAGAGAAGAACAATTTGTTAAAAAAGACTCAAAATCCCTTCCTTAAGAGTAAGTTTTCTCATGAACTGGCATAGCAGGCCTATTTTCATACACAATTTCTGTATATTTGTTTCACTTTTTTTTATCTATTTGCATTATTTTTTGCAAATACACACAAGTTAAATAAGAACTCTTTAATGCTGTAAATGCTCCATCAACTGAGGCAAATATGATGACCGACTAAGACCGGTTCAAATAACAAAATGAAACCAGGGATCGACCTGTTTTTTTCCTGCCTTGAAACTGGTGTCTCCAATCTTTTCCACAGCCAAATGACTCTTAACTCTGCTGAGTGCAGCATGGGTCAGGCAGCTAGATTGAAACCAGGGTGTCTGGTTAGTGTTAAAGTTTAACAGGAGATTTCGGATGTCTGATTTCACTCAACAGACCAGTTGCTACTCTCTTTTTCAGAGAGTAGTAATGATTGTGGGCAAAAGTGGGGCAGTATACATGTGCATATATACAGTACTAAATCAACACATAATGGTATGATAATTTGAAATTTTGAGGGCGAAATATCAAAAAACACCTCTCACCACTACAATTCTAAGCGCCACAAACTAACAATAGCCTCAAAAATGACCATGAAGTTGAGGCACCACTTCTCTAAATCAGTTCAAATTAAAATGAATTAAAACCTTACTGGAGACACAATTTTCCTGCAGGGCTTCTTTATGAGACTGCAGTAGTCTTAAAGATGAACTATGCTCTTCCACTGTTTTGCTGGCGAGAATGCCATCCATTGACCGGTGGATAACGTTATTTATCATATATGCGTTACAATGTGTATATTCATGTAGTCTTATCTGTCATAAACGAGAGATTACGGGTTCCAGGGCTCGGTTGTGGCGGTGTGCCGCTGAGACCAGAGCTAGGACACCGGGTCGGAGGCACTGATCTTGCAAGGTTAGTTTTCGGCCAAGAGACGTTTTAATTATAACAATTTAATTATAATAAAACATTAATGTTGTTTAATTAAGGCAAAAATGTAGCAAAGTTAAGGTAAAAATCATGCATAGTTCCTCTTTAACTATAGGCCTAATAAACTACAACAGATCAAATGTTCCAATGACACCCTGCGTCATCTTCCTGCTCCATCACACAGTCAATGTTTGGTAAATTAAGTGCAACATACCATGTTTGATACCCATATACTTTCAAATGTGCCATACATAAGATCTACTTTACAGACTTGTCATCAGTTAATCATTGAATATCCCTCATTGCATTTAATATACTAATCTGCGCAGTGAAAATGAAAATCCTTCGCAGAGAAAATAACTGTTAATCTTTCAAAGCAAGGCTATAGACGCAGCCTTCTTCAAAAGGTACATTAAAAATAAAAAGGTATACAACCCACTAGATATCTCATGTATTCTTCTACATTGAGATTTCATCTTTCTTTCTCATTGAAAAATTATGTCATGCAATGGGATGGCCATACTTGTTCTTTTTAGGTGACAGTAGATTGATTTTGCTTCAAGTAAGGCCAGCAGAGTAATCACATTAGCAAGCAATCTTGTTGATGTTCAGTTCCATAGACAGCTTAGTCAAATCCGATCATCAACCAGAAAAAAACCGTGAGGAGAAAAATGAATTAGAAGCGACCCCTCCCCTTCATCAGTAGTTAATACTCTTGTGGCCCTGATCAACAAAGTCCCAGTTGCATTTTAAAATTTGCTGGAAGTGTAGTGGTAGAAATTGTCTCATTCCACTGAAAGCAGTTTTTAATTATATGCCCCTTAAGAGCTTGGAGCACAGATGTTCAGAGAATACTGGCTATGGTATTCCACAGTACTCACAATGGTAAGTTGCTCACTCAGTGCATATGCTGGCCTTAAGACATTATGCATGATTTCACAGTGCATGGTATTGGTCTGACAACTCACCTCCGACACTCTCCTCCTCCTTCCCAAGGCCTTGTGTGTTGCTGCACGTGTAGGAAGGGGTGGTCTCCTCCTCCTGGCTTGGGGTAGTTCCAAGTGGGAAACTGACTGGACGAGAGCTGGTGACAGAGCTGGATGGTCGGGAACTGGCACAGTTCTGGAATAAATGAGAGGAAAGTGTTAACTGAAGGAGATCAGTGTAGGGTTTTACAGCTGTTAAAGGAACACAGAGTCACAGGTTATCTTACCTGTTAACTGACAGAATTAAAGATATCAAGTATATTCATATTTTCCTAGTTGATCACCAGTTATGCAAATTAGTACAACACTTTTGTTTATTCCTCAAAAAGATTATTAGCCTAATTATGATTTTCTCTAATCATCTTTCCACACATGTTTTATGTTTTGCAAGTGGTAGAAGATAAAAGAAGATCTTTTTGCATTGAACGCAATTCCTAAAACGTCACACTTGAATTGTGTGGAATAACTGACAATGCACTGAAAACATCTTCCTTAGTAAGAAGAATTAACTGAGGTTTTTTAGATTTAGATTAAAAAAAAAAAACATAATCTAAAGTATACATTTCATCATTAAACTACAATTGTCAGCTTTACACAAGCATCTTCCCACCAGACCAAAAAAAAAGGGCAATCACCAAAAACCCATTTATTAGCACAAATCTTAATCCTGGGTGGGATTATAGGGCTCCAAAAAGCTCCGGGGCCTCTTGTGTTACAAACTTCACTCCCTGTATTCATATATAGTATTTCAGTGGCTAACAATCAGGGCCTGTCATCCTTTCTGTTTTTGTGTAGTGTTGATGCTGAATTTGAATATACCTGTCACAGACACAGACACACACACACAAATGCAAGCACTTTGTTGTTACCACATAAGCTGAGCAACAAGCCGCTGTTCACAACAGCTATTTTTGTGATACCAGATCAAAATAGAAAGACACATCAACTTTCAACTGTCCACCTGTGAAAA
This sequence comes from Selene dorsalis, assembly GCA_900303245.1. NCBI lineage: Eukaryota > Metazoa > Chordata > Actinopteri > Carangiformes > Carangidae > Selene > Selene dorsalis. Next base: position 19,154 of record OMNW01001367.1, on the reverse strand, counting down.
TCTGATTTAATTAATTTTCGTGATGCCATGGCTGATTCTAACCAACTCCTAACTTCCTATATCTTGTCAAAACTTGAATAGAGATCAAAAAAACTAATCCACTTGCAATTTATATCTATATTTCAGTGGTGTCAGGGGCATGGAGTATTCACGGGGGGTTGTTTTTTATTTCAGTCCTGCAACTGACAGCTTTATTTCACAAAGCAATCTGGCTGTGTGTACAAGAGGGAGGTCAGGGTGGGTCAGGAGGCGCTTGGTATCAAACAGGCAGGCTACACTGGTCAAAGTGGCTGTGTGTGTGTGTGTGTATAAAACCCCACCCCTTGGGGATAAAAAAAAAAAGCTGTGTGTATGACCCACGCCCATGTAGAGGGCTACTACAAGGAAGAGGGCTAAAGAGGTCGACAGAAGTGTGGAATTAAAGAGGGGAGAGTGTGTGATTAGATTTGGTGGAATTTATGTGAAAGGTTGTCTAGGTCAGAGGTGTGTCATCCCATTGAACTAAGAGCAATATGTAGGTAAACAGTTTTGGCTATATCTAAATGATTTTCATCTAATATACAATAGATTAAATCCGATATGATGTGATATGCACTGTCAAATAAATGTTATTGTTCTCTATCAGCATGGTGTTTTACGTTGTTTATGAAATCTGTGTCACATACAATCATCAAATAGATGCTGGAACATCTGTGAATATCTGTCAAGGAAAGTTTCCTTCATGCTTTAAATAACTACTCTAAATCCTTAAATAGTTAAAATTGAAGTGTATTATACCCTTGGGTTAACCCCTCAATTGTTGCAAATAATACAATGTATAAACCCCTCTATCTCTGACAAGTACCATTTGTCTTCAAATGATGCCATATGCAGTAACACCACCAACGCCTCTTTATCCCTCAGCTAGCGAGGCACGATACCCAATCCTATGTTTTACAACAAGGGGATATATAGGGGCATGTGCGGTCATCTAGAGCCAAATGTCTCCTATCTAACCAAAAGACAGGTAGATACAGTATTTCAAGCAGGATTTATGGCACGAAATAGCATTAGCTAAAAACCGTCAGGCAGCAGTGATGGCTAAAAAACGCATTCTGGTAGCGGAACCCGGCAAGATTGGAAAATTGCCACCACGAGTCAGGAAAGGAAGCAGTAAAAATGACGGTAAATGTGGGGGCCTCACTGATAACATGAGCAGCCAATATATCAGACCGCACCTGGTGGCAAGGGACCCTCGGGGGGCCCCCTCCGCCCGCACGACAAGCAGACACAAACACAGACAGGGACACACACACACTAACACACATTAGTCGCAAACACACTTCAATTCATCTATTTATTTTATTTCTTCCCATCCTTCCAATGTCCATCTCTGAGGTGCCGTCAGAAATGGTTTCATCCCTTCCTCAAACACTTGAAGTGCATGAAGACAGGGAATATTGGTGGGTCACATATGTGTGGGTCAGGGTGCAGTGGGTGGGGTGTGTGTTGGCCATAAAGTGCAACACAACAACCTGGAAAAAGAAGTGGAGTTAATGTGACCACTCATAAGGGAAAAGATTGGTGTGTAGGCATGTGTGTGTGTGTGTGTGCGTGTGTGCACGTGCACGAGTGATGCCAGCAGCAAAGGAGTGTGGAATGATGAGACTGGGCTTTTGTCAAGGAATCTGTGTGTGTGTGTCTGTGTGGTGTGTCATGTGAGTACACATTCGTGTGTCCTCGGCCATTATGTACTTTTAAAGTGCTTTGCATAGCCTATGATCTTCCTAATACACATTCACACACACACATGCAAACACACAAGCGCAGCATCCTACCATTTCAGCCAAGCAGCAGCGTCCTACAAGGTATAAATACTGGCCTGACACTTTAATGTCAGGGGACGGCTTGTCCTGGATTAGAAACTTGTAACCCACTGCGGAGCTTGACATTGCTGGGATGAAGGTGCTGCAATGGGCAGAGTGAGGAAGGGGGGTAGCTATTACGGAGGGGTCTGTGTTTGATGTATAAGGGCATCTAACATGGACTGTCGACGAGCGAGAGGCTACCAGATGTACAGTGTTGCTTTGTGGCCAGCTTTCATTGGCATTTCTAGAGTAGTGGATTTTTTTTTTCCATGAGAAGCAAAAGCTGTAAGGAAAATTGAGTCTGTTGCACCAGTGTGTTGCAGAGACACCCACACACTCAAAGGCACGCGAACACACACACACACACACACACTTATTCACAGGAAAACAGAGGCTTACGTACTGAAAAATTAAGTGCTTTTCTCCTCTCCTTGATCCTGTTGACCGTGCTCCGAACCTGAAAGAAAGAGAGAGGGAATGGCAAAGAAAGAGATAAGTGAATGTGACAAAGCGTTCAGTGAAACACACTTACAATGAATCAAAACAAAAAATCTTTCACCACAAATGCTTGTGACGACCTAAAGTGTAAAATGGAGAAAAGAGAAAAGAGTGTGGAGAGGAAATAACAAATTTTTGAGCGTTAGCTTGCAGACAGCAGCTTGCAGAGGTTGGGGATTTGTGTGTGTGTGTGTGTCTGCTTATCTCTGTGTGTGAGTGTGTGTTAGGATGTTCCAGTACGTCCCAGTAGCTAATGGGACTTGAAAGTGACACATAGAGCTGGCAAACTAAGGAGACGACTTCAAGCTATCATCTGTCAACACAGAGCGCCGGGACCAACAAATGGAGCTATTGGAGGAGAAGGGACCGCCCTAGCAGAACAGATTACATTTTTACACTTCGGGTGAAACAGTGGAGTGCACACCTTCATTTAACACACACAATACAGGACAAGACTTTTATAGATTTTGAAGATATTACATCTACTTAAACAGAATTTCACTATATAGTTAAAGTCTAACTAAATCTCAGCCCTAATTTCCAATTAACCTGTTTATTTACTAAATTTATTAAAAACTGAAAAAATAACCTCTTTTAGAGAATTTCATTTTAAATAAGATAAGCAGGAAATTTTTAAATGATGTGGATGTCAATGCCAATCCAAGATATTTACTTACGACAATGGTATAATTATTTAATTGACTGGTCTCATGTATCTTCTTCAACTTTTTGATTTAATCAATCCAATATTTGACAACAATGAAACTCTTCGATGGCTCATTCCACTTAAAGAAACTCTGCATTAACCTCTGAAAGAAATTCAAATCTACAGAATATTTTCAAAAATAACATGCTTGTAAATTTATGGTAGAACATTTTTACTGATCATAAAATAATAGGTTTATACATACTGTATACATTTTAGCAGAGTGAAATGAGTAAATCAGTAAATATGCAGCCTTTGGTAGAAAATAATAATAAAAAGTTCTAATTCAAGCTAAAGTAATTCAAAACAGTATTATACATAAATTAATATTTTGTTCCTACAGAAAAGAGTAAATGCATTTGCCTGCTAAAAAATTATGATCCTTTATTTAGTAAATAACAGGATTTGTTATTTGTTGATTTATATAAATCACTGATTCAATGTATTAGTTCTGCCTATATTATATTATTTATTATTTCAAAGTATGAGATATTCCTGTTACATATTACATCTTCATAGTATATTAATATTACTTTTACCACAAGGCATTTTTTACAGTAAATACAAACAGTATAACAATCTGTTTAACTTTAATAAAAATACATACAAAACAGCAGAAATGTCTCAGTGTGTCAGTAGTTCAGTTTGTTAGGCTGAAATCTTCCATGAAAAACCTCTGACACTTATGAGATCTGTGTGTGTGTGCACGCGTGTGTCAGCACGGGCATTTGTTTGTGCACGTTGTCAGCATTCACTGTAAATTTGTAGCGGCTGGGCACTCATCACTAAAGCCCGTCCCAGCCCAGCCCACCACGTTAGTGAATATGCATTATGGCTTATGGCTTCATTAAGTCGCAGCGTGTTATAAATTATGACACCACACTGAGCACACACACACGCAGTCTCAGAGACAGCATGTGTATACAGAGGGTGTTTTGCATACATACCACCGTTGAAGGGCCACATAATGAAGAGAGCTCGAGCCTTGTGACAGGGCAGATTCAACAGCAGCAGTATCATGTTTTCACAACCCTCCTATTATATCTGACAAAATCTGCAGCAGTCCTTTGACACAGTGCAGATGTTAGAGAGACACTATCTTAACATTATTTAATGGGGGAAAGTAAGTCTTGGGGATTTCATTGATATCAAAAGCAGCCGGCGTGCTGAGGCAATTACATGACACAACTTAATTAATCATTTGACAATGAGGGGAAGGGCATTGTTTTAGATGATCGTTATGTGTTTAAGAGGTTTTGCGCACACTCAAGGTTTCGCCATGATGCATAACGTGGTTCCCCATGTAAATGGGCGCTAAGCGATTACCATATGAAAGCAGTGCGCCCGACAACACCTGCCGACATCCTTGGAGCTGATGGAAATAAAAGGTCATCAAAGCGTGGGATTACAAGGTGACCACCAAGGAAAAGCTAATTGCAATGAATAATGGAAAGCTATTGTCAGGTAATTAGCAATTAAAACGCTGCATTTTGAGTGTAATAGCAGCAGACCCAGTCTGTCTTCCACGCCATATTTGTAATTACTGAGCCTGGAAACCAGCCTCATGAATGGAGCATTTTCTGACTTTGAAGCATAAGCTAATTCAACACCTTTCTTTAGCATATCAAAGTAAAATGTATTTTCACTAAGATGGTTAAAGACTAATTTGTTCTACCAGGTTAACAACGACCAGCAACTTTAGTTGCAAAGTTTTTTCTTCACTCTTGAGAATTTGTTACAACAAGCTGTCTCATACTGCTTTGACAGCCGTCAACAATACTCAATAACATGTCAGGACATGGTATAAACTGCCCATTCTCCATTCTGCCCAAAACGTCTTCGAGCTGGAGATGGTGATCAGCATTTGGAGTAAATGTTCATCCATACTGATTTGTGGAGCAGGTGGCAAACTGTTGTGTGTGAAAATATTATCAAAGGAGAGTTGACGTTCCACAGCCACCAATGCTGGTTATTGTAAATGAATACAGACAGAAGAGGAACTTCCCTGGCCTCTCTGATTATAGTAAAGGAACTTTTTTTGATCATTCACATTCTGCATTTTGGTAATTGTTCTTTTGTGCAAATATCTTCTTTTAGGCATTGAAGAAGGTGAAAACTGAAGCCACTGGCACAAGCTGGAGAGTAAGTAACAAATCAAAGATACAAAGCTGCGTAGGGAAGGTGGCGAAAGTTCGGAGGGAGAAAGAAAGATTGAAAAAATTTGTACATGTGAATGATGGTGACGTTACTTTTTTTGAACAAATGTTAACAAAGAAATGTGGTCCTTTTGAAAACCAGAACATGTACACGAGCTGCTCACAAACAGTGAGGATGCCTGGGGTCAAGGACAACCTGGGTGTAAGAAAGCACTAAAAAAGCAACTTAAGCAAGAAAGCAATGTTGATTTATTTAATAGTGTGAAGGGTCAGCCCTTGCTGGCTCTACATTGTTGGTGTGTTGCTTATGACTCAGGGACAGCATGCTCTTCATGCTCTAGAGAAAACATAGATGAAGAAATGGAAGAGAGACAGAAAAAGGACAAAAAGTGTGTCTTCTTGTGTGGTTGGACAGAGGTGACGATGACAGACAGTAATCATAAAATTAAGTAAAATAGATAAATAGAAACAGAATGGGGGAGGTGAGTGTACTAGCGTAATATTGCCCATTATTTCTGAAGTAACAGCTATATGTTACCCAGCTGTTAAAAAAGCTGCTTGTATATGGTGACTATGACCTTGAACATTCAATCAAAGCAACAAGAGGTCAATGAAAAAAATAGGTTGGTTTATATTCATCAGACTGGACCATGGTCCACTGCATCAGCAATTCACTGGGTTTTTTTGTTTGTTTGGTTTTGTTTTCGCTTTATATTTTAACAGTTGTTATATCTCTCTTTGCCATATCACACGTAGCTCTGGAAAAATGAGCACGCATGCTTTGCTCCAAAGCAGATGTGTTACAGAGCGTGTAATACCACTGAAGAAGTGTGTTCACAGAGACTACTGTTAAATCAGGGGCGAAACTTTTGTGTCTTGCATTGTTAACTGTGCTGCAAGGCAAATCCTTTTTATACTTTCTCTTTTAGGTCTGAAATAGTAAGTGTCTAAAAATGAGAAATAGTCCCCCAAGTTCAGAAAGAAGTGCTGTATTTTAAAAGGCTCAGATGCATTATCACTTATGCACATTTTAAGTTAACGTCATTTACATACACTAAGAGCCATATTTGACCAAGAGTGATCTTCATGACTCGGGTCTCATCCATTAAAACGTATCTCTCTGTCTCTCGCCACTCACCCACCCTCCACACCCACACAGCTATGTTGTATTTAAATGGTAATAACGCAGCACCTCAATACTATATTTCCTCTCTCCCTCATTGCATATTGTTGGTTGCATATTATTTTCTTATTTTTGTCCAACTATGGTTACTGCTTGGGGCCCTGCGAAGCCCTGGCCAGCAGCTTTGTCAGAATGCTAAATGGAGGGCCGTGAGTTTAAAAACTTAAAGAGGCAGTGAAATATTAGCCATTGTGGGTGAGGAATGAGTGGCTGAGAACCGCGGCGTGTCAGTGTTTAATGGTCGGACTCGGATGCATATAAGTTAGTCCAAGCATGAAGGGCAGTGGGATGCTCGCGTGGAAACGATGTCCCCTCCTCTCCTTCCCTTCCCTCCTCCCATCCACAGACACACATTCACACACACACACACACCCGTGCTCTCACACCCCACCCACACAGCTTTTAAGCAGGGAACCCATCAGAAACTTGTCATTTCTCTCATTCACTCCGACAGCCTTGAGACACAATGCAGACTTACCTCTGTGTTGTACACCCCATATATCAGGAAGATGAACAGGCCCTGCAAACACAGACAAAGAAAGAGAGAGAGGGAAAGAGAGAGAGTGAGAAACAAGAAGGAGGACAAAGTTGTTACTGTTGTTTTCTCTCTTATCCTTTCATAAGAAAAAAAAAAGATCAAAAGTCTCGGATAGTTTGATTTGTTCTCTATCCTGACTATGTAGAGCTGATGTAAGACTGGAGTGAAATGTAATGAGAGAAGAAGCAGGACTTGAAAGAGTACAACTTCTCTAAACTGGGCCACCTTCATGAGGCTCAGCTTGCGTTTGTTTCGTCTAAAATAGTCATGCTCCTCATCCCAGCCCCCACTGAGCCATCAAAGACTCAAACCCAAGGTTCCATCCGGCTTTATTGAAATAAAAAATATTAAGTGCCTAAGCTGTTAGGCACGAAAACACACATATGTAATTGAGTACCAACAAACATGTATACGCAGACATAGAAAGTCCACTCAAAAGCACATGTAACAGACATACTGTAGATTACCATGAATCCAGATGATTGAAAGACAGTGCAAACACAACAACAACTTATTAAAAGACACACACACACACAAGCACATAAAGAGAGCAACTCAGGCCAGACGAGACTATCAAGGAAAATCATTGGAGGAAAGCAGAAAGAGACATAGGGAGCATAATGAAAAAAATGACACATAAAAGAAGATATTTCATGTTCACAAAACTCCACGGCTAGTACCGAGGGCCCAAGAATGGCTTGCCCTTGGATGCATAAAGGCTACATTTTTGGTCACAGAAAAACAGTTATTTATCATTTCAGTCCATTGTGGCATCCACTGAATGTACAAGCCGTGCATTCGCCTTCAAGCCATAATGTAATCCTGTTGCCTCAATGGAACTGAGCTGTGCCACGAAGGATGTACCAAGAAGAATGAAAAGGCAGGTAAAATCCTATGAATTTCATGTCTAATAGATAAAATAGATTATTTGATATTTGGCAATGTGGGGCTAACATACACAGAAAAAAAATTAAAAGTACATCTCTCCCCTTTCACCTTTTGGAGTGTATCTGTGCCTCATTTCTAAACGACGGTAAGGCTGCATCATGAGGACAGGCAGCCAGTACCTGGTCAATGCATCAATCAAGTTGAGTTTGGAGCATCCAATTTTTGCCAGTGGGAGATCTCGATGCATCACCATTGACAACATGATTTGGGGGCCCATTCAAAGTGACAGGCTGACGATGGCCGACGATGACAACCTCTAGCCCAAGCTACTGCCCATTCGACTCCTACTGGCTGCTCTCCTGTCCTCCAAAGACTGAATTGCCCTGTCTGTCGGGCTGTCAGGTAACACCTGAGGACATCCATCCTCTTTAAACTGACAATTCTGCTGGTCTCTGACATGCTGAAGAAAACAGGCATAACACAGGATCTAATGCAGAGATCTGCAATATGATCTATCAGTTTCTTACTTTTGGTTGCCTGTTATGTCAGCCGCAATCTATTGACAGTGAGGGGATACCTATGGTAGTTTACCAATACCAAATATCTGTGATTGCACAAATACTACTACAGCTGAAATTTCTGGCTTTCAATTTTCTCTTCTGCTTTGCATTTCAACTCCCCACTTTAACCCAGCAAGTATTCACAGGTTAAACTGTTCAGTGCCACAGGATGGTACTACAAAAAACAATCACCATGGAACAAAATGTTTTGGCTGCAAAGTCTTTCTCTCAGTCTCAATCAATAACAAAGTTTGTTTCTCAAGCACGTGGGCAAGGTGACATGTTATCTTTCTATCTCCAATATCCTACTGCTAGCCAACTCTTCCGCTTTTAAATATAGTGTTATTGTTACAGGTCATTGCGGCATCACAAACAAAAACAATGTAATTACTATCACCACCGATGATGTTCACCAACAATAATTTAAAATTACAAGATAAATATTGTATATATAGTTTTATCATGAATAAAAAAAAGTAGTGTTACTCTTCACACACATGCATATACACACACATATGCAAGCACCAATACAATAACAGACAGTGGGTGGTTAATTTGCAATACATACCCTATTGTATTGCATTAGAATTGCAATTTCCAACTTATTGTTGCAATTTGATTATCATGTTTTTGATCATATCTCTTATTTGCAATTAATCTTTTGTTGTGTAGTGAACAAAGTGGGGAGAACATACTGTGCACATTAGGAAAAATGATCTATTAAAATATAATTGAGTTAAAAATAAGTGGCTGCATAACAATAATGATGGATTGTTTAAAATGTTAATTCATTAATATTCTCACTAAAAACAAACAGAGACGAAAAATGGGGCGCATTATTTAAATGCATGTGTGCTTTTCTAAACCCAGTCCTATTTCTTTTGAACTCGGCGGCAAATGCAACAAATTTATGCAAAGAATGAACACAGTTGCTTTCAAAGTATTGCTATACTGTACATCAAACAGGGGAGCATAAATTAATTAGCATCCAGCTAATTAGGGAACAATTGTATGTTTAAAAAGTTAAAGCCAACAAACACTGTGTTTGACCAAAAAAATTATTACCCCAGAGAGATGCACTATGTTGCAATGCAAGACGGAAAATAACATTTGTTTAAATGAACAAGGGTGTTCCTTAATATCAGAGAGCTTTGTCTGAGAAAGCGGAGAGAACAAACCAAAGTCAGAGATCGATTCACTTACAAGAACTCTAAGTCTGTTCAATTACAGCAAGATGTTTCCAACATTAGTCTTAGTCTTGTTGGTATTAGCAGTGTTAGTCATCCACCTTTATTTCTCTGTTTCTAATGATTACAAATTCTCACTGAGGAAAACCTCTATGTTCAGCCTCCTTCCTTACATTTTAGCACCCATATTTCCAATCTCCATCAACCGCCCCAAAAGCGTAACGTTAGGCAACCTAATGCTGGCAGAAAACAGCTAGTTTATGACAATGTCCTTGGGAAACAAATTTCCAATGTACAGATATGAAAACTGTGATTAAGGGGGTTGAGCAGTGTCTTTGGGAGGACAGGGAGACCAGTGGGGCAGATTTCTCTTTCTTCCTGTTTTTTTTTTTTTTTGTTGTTGTCAATTTAAAAAAAAAAGTGGACATAATTGTGCAACAGTGAAACATGAGGTATGGTGACTTTTTTTTGTTGCAAAACCTGTTTCTGTTTGTTTAAGCAATAAATGGTTTCTGGAAGTGACACAAAAATCCATGGTGAAAAAATGATGGTGTGTTTGAAGTCTATACTGGCAGTCATTCCCATGACTAACACAATGTAATAATTTCATCAGCCCCACTAATCAAAAGAACTGTTTCAGCACTGTAGGGCCTGTATCCACCTATGATCACACCCAGTGAGATGTCTTTAGTTTCATTCCAGTAGTGCCGAATAGTAACTGAGGGCTATTTTTTACAAAAACTGGGCCCTTTGACGCTCCAAATAAAAAGCCACTTTACATAAGGGCTCTGGCTTAAGGGCTGCTTCAACTCTTAGGTGAATGCACCTGTGCCCATTTGATCCGAAAATATACACACTGTGGTTTTGTGGTATGTTGATTATAGTAAGGCCTTTGTTTTTTTTTTATAATCATGTACATCTATGGTTGACGTTTATCATCCATGTCTGGGTGGCTGGCAGCTTGAGAGAGCTTCACTGTCTGACTAAAATTTTGCGATGTAAAATTTGTCATTGGCCCAATGCATGTAATGTAGTTACAAGTCCAATGTCATTTCTGTTAATGCACAACAAATATGTATGATTTGAAGGAAATGCACAAATACATTCAAAAGCAGAGACATGGTCTACTTCGTCTCTTAGGAAAAACTAAATGAATTCAGCTTTAACAAACAGTTAATGTCAGCCATTTAGGCAATTCTATCATGACACTTGTGCATAAATTAATTCAATCAAGGGCAAGCACTGAAACACAAGCTTGTGGAGAATTCCCTGCAGTGGTGTGGCACAAAGTATAAAGCTGGCAGCTTGAGAGAGCTTCACTCCATCTCAGCGTCCCATATTTAAATAAAAAAAAACAAAACACACAGATGAGTTTCATACATGAGATAGCTGTGCTTGTGTTACTTTCTTCCAGTAACTGTAAACCACATGTTTCACACACTGTTTCTGGGAGGGCACTGCCATTCCTCAATGTCAAAAATGTTTTATACTTGTCTAATCCTACATCAAAAATCACAAAGATATACTTTTCACAAATGACATCTTTCAATTGGACCTACAGCTTTCTCTTAAGTAGCTGAAGACCGCAATCTCCACATCCTTTTAGAGAATTCCAGGCTTCAGTGTCACCTAATGCCAAAAATGAGAGCTATTTGAACAAGTTGGACCCGACGTCAAATACCCCAGCCTAAATTCAAACACACAGAGACACTTTTCACAAATAGAGCTATCTGCATCAGCACTTGGCAAAAAATGGGAGGAAAAATTCTGCCCTCGCACCTGGTAATCATTACGGAAATGAGAGACAGAAGAGGTTAAAATGCTGCGATGGAGGAAAAAGAAAAGAAATTCACACTTCTGCGCTGGGACTTGCTAATGTCTCTGACCCCTCCATGCATAAACAGTTTAATTAACATGTATACATAACTTTCACTTTAACTGCTCATGGCATGTCAAATCAAAGTGTCTGTCAGTGCTGTGAAACAGGGAGTTGATACTTTGCAGGTCCTCAGTTCAAATCCAGCTCTGTATAACTGCTCCAGCTGGCCAGAGAAGCTGGCAAGAAGACATGAAGGCAGACAGACGGGCAGGTAGACGGGCAGCCGGCTACTCTGTCAGTTTGATGAGGTAAACACCTCCGAATAAAAGCTTTGTAACACACAAATGAGCTTTGCCTGGGCGAATCAGGGGGAAAACAGTATTTTTTCAGTAGAAAAAGAAAATAAGAAACCAAACATGGAACTTTTTTTCAGCCTAACAGGTTATAAAAACCAGGTGGCATCGTGTCACTGAACTTGTGACCAAATTAACACTCGCACAAAAAAAAACAGAAAAAAAAAAAAAACGCTGCAGGTTTTCCTCTGCAACTGAAGCAGTGAGCCATCTCACTGTACATGGACTATCAGTGGTATTTGAAAACCAATCATTCTCCATTAAAAAGTTTGTTTGTGCAGCCTGCCAACAAGGAATGCTGTAAAACTTTAAAGAGAGGAATTTCTATTTTCATCTCCAACTCAAACTACTCTAACTGGTAAAACTGCAGGCAAATACAAACAATCCTGACAACTGGAACTGGCAGCATTTTTATTTTTTAAACCTTTCAAACAATAGACAGACCATTATATCCGTTCAGTATAGTTCAATTCAACTCTCTTCACAATAAAGCATTACAGCATATAGTCTGCATGTCATTGTGGGGTTGGGGTTAAAGGATTCTTCCTGTTTCCATTTGATTGTACATGATATGGAAAAGTGGATCAGTCATTCTTTGAGAAGAGCTATTAGGACTCACCCTCTTTCTTTCCCACACACACATCCAGTCATTTGGGCTGTCACATTGAGGAGGGGACCCCCAAGCCAGCCTAGCTCTATGGATAGTACGGATATGGCGGATAGTGAGAAATTAAAAAAAAAAAAACCCCACTGTGTACACACACACACACACACACACGGACAGGCACACACATACAAACAGGCACACACTGAGGCCGGCAGCAGTACCAGTACTGGTGTGTTATGGCTCAGGAGAGGAGGGAGAGTTATTAGCTTAGCCCTGAACCACCTACTTAATATAGGGGCCGGCGGTGATCGCTAACAGAGCCTGGCAGAGGTGACAGCTTTTGGCCCTGCTTGAGGAAATCCAATTGAAAAGCAGCCAAGAGGAACAACAAGCCCGAAACAGATGTTGCTCGCTACCACCGGCGCAACTTGAGTACACAACCCAGCGGCAACAAACTGCAATGTCAAATCTCACACACAAACACACACACACACACACAACGGACACAGTGTGCACGGAGCACACACATATACTCTCGAGCCACATGATACTGTACAATAACCGCACATACAAACGTGGGGGAAAAAAACACCAGAAGTGTCCATAAATACATATGAAGAAGTATGAAGTTTCTGGTGGTGATCCAAGTTTTTGCATCGCTATTTGCATATTAATAATAACAACAGGAAGATAGCCTAATGTTTATCTTTACATAAATAACAAATATAATGAGCTCCCAAACCTGTCCTATAGGGAGAATTTCAGTCAGTGTCGTCAGCTTGACCAAGGTTGCACAAATCTAGCCAGTTAGATATAGCACAGCATAATTAAAAATAACTTACATTATAATTAAACCTCACCTTGGTTAAACACTCCTAACTCCACAAATGCAAGTTTAAAAATCATTTGAGATTTAAACTCTATCAGTCCAAGGTCACTGAGAATTATTTAGTTTTTTTTTGTATTTTTTTTTAATTCTTAAGTACAAAATACTCCAGCAGCTGAAGCCAAAATGGCAGGGCATCTCAATGAAAACACAACGTGCTCACTCTCAGATCATTACAGCCCCTTGCTCTAATATTAATTGAGCTTGGAAAGGCTGACCATGCCTTGGTCATAATAACATTTTTTTTTTTTTTTTTTTT
>OMNW01001365.1:1564-17518 GCA_900303245.1 Selene dorsalis | reverse complement strand
ACTATTCCTCAAAGGGCCATGTGGCTGCAGGTTTTTGTTCCAACCAATCAAGAACACACAGTTTGACCAATCATCTGTCTGAGGACTGAGATCAGTTGATTAAATGAATCAAGTCCGATGTGCTGCTGCTTGGTTGAAACAAAAACCTGCAGCCACACCGGTCCTTTGAGGAATAGTTTGGAGATGCCTGGCCTAGTGTATCATTTTAGATACATACTGTTTTTGAGACCTCTTTATCATCAGTGTCATACTTTTTCTTTAAAAAAAAATCTTATGTATAAAACATAAAATTTCAACACATAAATTGTGAGCAATACATTTTAAAAATGCTGAATATATCAAGTATGATACGAATGAAAATTAAAAATATGCAAATTGCTATTTTCTTTCTTTTTTCACATTATATGTCAGAAGGTCCTTTGAAGACTCCAGTTTCAAAACATTAGAATTCTCTGTCAATGATTTGGTAATTCAGGCATCAAGGGGTTAAACTGGAATACAATCATTTGAATTACATTTTTAGTGTATATTGAAAAAGCATTACTTTGAATAAAAAACATTTCAATACAAGATACAAGATGAGTTTATGAGTCCCGTAGAAAATTTGTCTCGGACATGCAGGCTGCTACATACATGGTGCATAGACAGGATATTATTGTGTAGATTGTGTATATTTCCCGCAGACAGAACAAGTATTACTGACCCTTCTTACATAGCATGTCAGTATTATGTTTGAAATTTCTTATGGATAAGAGTCCCCAGGTACTTGTACCTCTCCACAGACTCTACCACCTGGTGGTGGTATGGGAGGCTGTGGCCTGCTGCCTAAAATCAATACTCATCTCCTTTGTTTTGGCAACATTCAGTAGTAGGAAAGACTCCTCACACCGCTGTGCAAACTCATTAACCACAGGACCATGATTAAGACCTGTCATCAGCTTCAGATAATTCAGTGCCCAACAAAGAGAACATGTCAAACATCATGAGCAGGAAGAGAACAAGGTCTCGGCTTTTTGTCCACAGAGGTGCACATGTAAAGAACTGCTACACACTGCGCATATAGAGGAAGAACAGCAGGGAACTAAAGCTGCCAGCAAATACGAAGGTTCAACAGTTTGATGTGTTTATCTACTGAAGATTGAGCTAATGTCATGAATTTAAGGAGAGCAGCAGCACCAACTGTGTCTACAGTGGAGCAGGAGCCTCTATCTGCTTAGTGAGCAGTGGTGGAGAGCAACAGAGGAATAAAACAGTGTGATCTGTGACAGCTGCTGTTTCAAAGACCAGTTTCATCAGAAAGAGAGAAAAGATAAAAAGTGAAAGAACTATGGTAGCTCCGCCTTTAAAGTCAGACTAGCAGGAAACTGTATAATAACATGTGTACTGTTTTTGGCAATGCAATCAGACATTATATCATATCAAATTTCATAAATAATATTCACACATTCCAGGTGACATCACGCAGGTATTTCAATTTCCGATTTCCATTTATTATCACACCAAAGAAAAACAGCTCATGTTGTCATTTTCCATAGTTCATTGATCAAAACAAAAACAGGAAATGGGTCATTTCCAATTTTTTTGTCTCCCAGTTTCAAAATGGTAATTTGGGATGGGCTGTTTCTCGATTTTGGTTTTCTTATTTCAAAACAAGAACTTGTTGCCTGCAAGTACAGAGATCAAGTTTGAATGGGGAATTGTTTGTTCTCTTTAGCTCTGTGTCTGTGATTTTAATGTGCTTGTCAGCTGGTGGGGTGAGGTTACATGACTCACCATATTTTCCAACATGGTGAATATTCAGAGGGATAGAACTGACATCTCCAGGATATTGTAGGCTGCACTGCTTCTCTGTAGGTAAAACCCCAGGTGACGATGATGAAATATACAATGTATGATACAGATCCATGTTGTACAGTATAGTTCCTACACAGCTGGTTTTCCATCTTCTTCAGACATTAACAGTGAAAATGAGTTTGTGTGGTGGGAGCGACCTGCAAATCAGGACACTGATGTAAAAAGTAAAAGCATTTTAATCTCAGTGCTGCAGCTCCCCTGGTTAAATGAACCAGAAGTTGAATTAAGTATTGTGTAAGAACCAGGAGATGAATGGTGTGAAAGCCACACCCATGCATCACTGCCCTGAGTCGGTGCACACAAACTATATAAAATCAACATAAACATGGAGGACTGATTTATCATTCAACAACAGCTGGAATCACTATGAGTGAGTGTGATGATGAGTGTCTCACTGCATCATATCATGTTCAGTGACCCCCGAACTGACTTCTGCCACTGAGCCTGTAGCTAAACTTTTGAAAGTAAATCTAAGAGATGACTGTTTCCACCCTGACTGTTGCCTCTTTAAGGCTACATTAAATCTACAGTGGTCCCAAGGGGAGTGTCCTGTTATTTCTTGTTTATTTAAAATATGCCTACTCCTTTGACCAATGTCTTTCTGGAAATAGTGATATATTAATTAAAGCAGCACAACATAATTAACAGATTTGTCAAATATTCATTTTATACACTCAAAAATTACAATTAATCATGTGGACATTAAGCATTACTGGTCAGGATTTATCATATAAATTCTGTTGGAACAGAGAGGAAGTTTTGTACTCAGAATAAGTCATTTTATTTTTTAATTTTTCTTTTACTTCTTGTTTTCTTCTGATGGTATCTGGGTGAATCAGTGACACCTCCTGGCGGGCAGGACCTTTATGAAGGCCGTGTATTGTAGTGAATATTGACAGGTGTCTTAGCCAATCATGTTTTGTTAAATTGTGGGTGGAATAATATCCTGCTAATGAACAATACCATGCAAATAGGCATTCGTGAACAATACAAAAAGATGGTGTTACGACTTTTGGTTGAATGTATTGTATTTGTGTGTGTGTGTGTGTGTGTGTATGTGCGTGTAGGTGTGTGGGCTATCGATCGCTTGTGTCTGCCACTTGTGGCGATCCTGCTGCAGGTGATGGGCCGACTCTTCCTCCTTCTTCCTGATTGGTGCGGCACCGATCCGCCAGGTCGGGATTGGCTGCCGGGGGTTGGGCTGCAGCTATATAATTTCCCAAGATGGTGCCAGCAGGGGCAGAGCGAGGCCGAAAAGACCCTTGCCCTCACTCAACAAATCGAAACAGGCATACATAAATATCACTTATAGGGAATTTATAGATAAATAGATAGTGATCTGCAGAAGTTGTCAGTGAGTGAGCAAGAAAAAAAAGACAACCAGAAAAAGTAGGAAGAACAACACAGAGAAATGACTGAATTTAGTGAAAAGGACAGTGTGGCTGCTGGATTAATTGAAACTCCATTTTCAAGATTATCTTCACAGGAAGAATTTGAAATCATCTACAAAGGTAAGGTTAAGGTTGGGTAAGGTTTCTACCTTACCCACCCAGGATTATCAAGCAAGAGCTACAAGAGGCATTTCAAGATGGCACCTAAAGCTGCCATCAGTAGCTAACGGGCAGCCTGCTGACCACCAAACTGTAGCCATACAGTGGCTGGGATTGTTTGCTTTTCAATCCTAATAAGATCCCAAGTCCATACGGGGTTCAATATTTGCCAAGTTAAAGCAGCACTGAAACAACAACAACAATAGTCCACTCCCGGACACCTGCTGCAATGTCTCTGAAGACTTTAGGAGACACAAGTATCATCCTGCAGCTGTTTGTATGGACTGTGCTGCCTGGACTGCTCTGTCCTTCATTCTCAGTTTATCGACAGCAGTATTTCAATACACAGCTGCTGAACTCCCTCAACTTTGCTTCCACCTCTCTGACCTACCACTGGCCTGACATCACCCATCATGCCGGTATATCCACTGTGAATCCCAGTGGACCTTTAACATCGACAGTTCCAAACCACTACAATCCAGCTGGTCTTCAACTCATCCCTCCCAAAAGTTGACCACAGTGTGTTAGCCAGCCGAGCTAGGTCGGCTAACGGCAGTATCTAAATAATAATAAATATTATATATCATTGTCATCATCCTTCATCTTACTTATTTTGTACTTTTATTTTTCTATGCCAGTTTGTTAAGTCACTGTCCCATTAGCAAATTTCAGCCAAGATGTGGCCCATATACGTAAGTGAATGACGGCCCAAATACGGACCAAGTACATGAAAGCTATGTTTGAACCATAACATAGCCAGACCTCTAACAGAAGTGTACCAGGTACAAATAGTTCATATGGCTTATCCACTGGTTAAGCCTGACATCACTTCCAGGTCCAAACGGGTCCACAAAATGTGTGGGGCCAGCGGATGGTTATATTACTTTTAATGGTGGCTAATGTTGTGTGTAACAGTAGTTAATGTTGTTTTTTCTTCATTTGTTTATGGATTATCAACTGCAGCCATTTCCTCTTCTCCTTGTCATCAGAAGGAAAGCAGTAGAAGGATCTGTTAAAGAGCAACTATGCAGGATTTTTACCATATATGCTACATTTTTACCTTAATTAAACAGCTTTGGAGTAATTGTGATGGTTAAATAAATGACTTGTAACTTGTTACAGGGAGAATGGAGGCTCTCTGTCTTTCACCTGGTGTCTCTTGGCTAAAAACCAACCTTGCAACATCAGTGCAGTACCTGGCCACTGACCAGTGTCCCAGCTCTCGCCTCAGTGCACCGCGACACAAACGCACCCCATAACTGTTTATGACAGGTAAGACTACACAAATGTACACGTCATAACATCATATTTGTTATATTACGTTATCCACCGCTCTGTGGATTGCTTTTTCGGTTAGCAGAACAGAGTAAAGGATCCAGACTTGCATAGTTCCTCTTCAAAAAAGCAGGGGACACAGCACTGCTGCATGTTTGAAAGTCAAGAGCCAGTACTGTTTTCCAGTGCAGTTTGGAACCGGAAACAATATTATTTGACCGTTTCTTAGACTTAACAAGCGGATAGCTGGGCCTCGTACAGCATAGCCTATCTGTATGGCTGAGTTCTGGTAAAGCCTAATGGCTCTAATGTGGCTCCCATGTGGCTGATGGACCAAAATCCAGACTTTATCCAGAACCAAACCTTTGACCTGGCCCACTTTCATAACTGAATGAATAACTGAATGGGCTGAATCTGGCCTTAAGGTTAGCCTTAACTGAACTATAACAAAGCCAGACTTCTACCAGGAGTGAACTAAACACAAATAATTATATGGCTTATAGCTGGTCCAGATATGGGATATATATGTGGCTCCATTCTGTTGAATCATTGTGGCCCTTCTGTGGCCCACATATGGTTGACAGAGTGGTACTTGGTTCAAAATTTAACCAATTCTATACCACACCTTTCATCTGACCCACATTAAGAAGTCCATTACAGATCCAATCTGGCACAAAGAAAGAAAAAATAATAATTTTAGTGTAATATCAACTCCTGCAATGGCCTATAAAGCACTTGTAAAGCATTTGTACAGGTCAGCACAAGAGCTTTACGAATAAAGTTTAATTTCCATTATTGATTGGATTTTGTGGTTAAACAGCCACAAAGGCCTGTAATTAGATGAATGCAACACATATGTCAATGCTCTTGTTGTCCGTTAGAGGGCGGCACCGAGGCCGGCGTCAGTCCCAGGCAGGCTGGTGTGCTGCTGAGCCGGACAGAGCAGACAGACACTGAGGAGGGCCGGTGGAAGGAGGGAGGCATCCCCATGCCGCCGGGGTTTACAGGGAATTAAAAATCTCACGTCCTGCGCTGCGCGACGGACTCTGTCGGTTCTGGAGGAGGAAAACGAACACAACAAGATGCATCCTTTGGGGATCTGGATGCTAATGGCGGCTTTGCAGGTAAAATATTTCTCCTTTTTCACCGACTCAGCTTCGACCGTCGGAGGCTGCAGCAGGGTACAGCAGCAGGGGCACGGAGCGGAGGCTGATAGGCTGCAGATACAGGTCCAGATCCAAAGGGGAGCGGAACCACTGCGGGTAAAAGTCGCGCGTGTCATATGGGATTCATTTGAATTCTATTCAACTATTCTCGTCTCAGTCAGGCCTGGTGTTCACACTGTGGAAGCAAAAAATGCTGCTGGTCCCAGATCTGCTCCGGTCCCTGCTGCTGCTGTTGCTGATGATGATGATGATCACTACCACCACACAAACAAGCGGTATAATAACACCGATACATACGAATCCGTTACGGTGTTTGCGTGTGTGTGTATGTGTCTGTGCGTGCGTGTGTGTGTGTGTGAGAGAGATGACAGGCTGCTGCTGTCGCCTCTTTCTGCATCTCATTTACGACTCAGTTGATGTCGCTTTGTGCAGAAGAGTCGATGCCATTGTCGGACTGTGATCCGGTTCATCCTATCGGAGCCAAGCCCTGCGGGGGGACGGGACTGTCATGCAAGACGTTCAGATATGTCCTGCGTGGGAGCAGCTCCAGCTCGTTGTCTTAGTGTCGACCCCACGTAGGTCCACAGTGAATGTGGATCCTCCACCGTGAACTTGTTGTGAATTGGACATTTTGTGACTGAGGGAACATCTCCCATTATGTCAGTCAGTGGTTTGACGCTCAGCAGTGTCACATTGTATCACGGAGTCAGCTGTGCAGGTTGTAGCTGATGTGTGGCCGTCCACCTGCTCCAGTACCAGAGAGGCCCACATCAATTCGTTATATGATTTCTTTTGTAATGGCCAAGGCAGAGGCAGACCCTCACTCCTTACTGTATAGGTTCATCAGTGAGCTCCAGAGATTGAAACTCAAAGCAGAATTTAATGAAGGCACGGAGAGGCCCACTTTGTCAAACAGATCAATGGAGAGGACAGTGCTGTGCCAGCTGGTCAAAGGTCAGGTCCTAAAACAAATCCATCACTGACGACTTACCTCCAAAACAGCAATGTCAGCACTTTAATGGGCTCAGCTCAAAGCTCTGGGAGCCTTTCATGTCTCTGCTGGTTCTAGTTCCAATTCACCTGTCATCACATACATAGCTGCTGGATAATGTTTTAGTCATTTTGATGAATGAGGAAACAGAACAGCACATCAGTTAGCTGAGATAATGTTCCTCCTGTTGATTCAGAGGGAGAATTGATACTGGAGGTTGATGAAGCCTTGGTTTTATCAGCTGTGTCACAGACAGACAAATGAGTCTAAACTCTGAGCACCCTCCCACAGTACCCCCTCTGTCTGTTGGTTTACTGCACTGATTTATTTTTGCTTTCATCAGTTTCGAACTTAAAATTACTGACGTGTTATTTCACATTTCAGGTTTCAGGTTATGTAACCTGTGAACTCTTAATGCGTCAACTCTGACTGACCAATGATCAGACATATAATGTTTGATCAAGCTGACAGTGTGGCACAAGCAAAAGACAAACATCCAGCTCACTGGAGTCAGATGACACCATGAATGTGTCAGGTTGTCATTAGTGTGGCATTGAGCATTGAAAAGGTATAAAAATTTAATATCATGTTTATGGAGACTGAGATCATTGCCGTTATTAGTAATGACCTATTGTTATAATAAAAATGTTCAAAAGCATTTAAACATAAAAATAAAAATGTTGTCTGTCTCCCAGATGAGGACAAGGGACCAGAAAGGGATGGGAATAGTAAATGTATTATTATTTCTTACCATAATTACCTTTATTGAAAACCATGCTGGACAGGTGTATTCATAGGGTCTCTTTTCATAAGACATTACAACATGGAAAAAATAATAATGATAATTCAATAATATGGACAGGCTGAAGACAAACCCAGCACTGCTACTCCCTACTACTGGTCACCTTATCAGTGTGTGGGATATGTTATTATTTGAAGGCTGAGCTGTGTTCCTCCCAGGCTGACTGGGTGTGGGTTGTGGGGAGTGGGCTGGACTGGATGGTCCCCTGTGGGACCTCTCCCTGCAGCTCCAGTTACACACCATTAGGACCTGAGCAAACCGTAAATGCAGTCATATTAATGAGTCATTTCTATTCTATTTCTGTTTTCTAAGAAGTTCTTTCTTTCTTTCCAGTTTTGACATTGCTAACTTTTCTGTATGAATTGATTGAAATCCCAATATGGCCAAGTGCAATATTTAATAGTAGATATAGGTTTTAACTGAAGGTAAAAGTGTCATGGAACAGACAGACATGCTACAGAGATGCCTCAGGCTATAGATCATATTCTGCAGATGTGAAGGAATATGGTTGTTAGGCACTCAAAAATCCCATCATCATCACTTTGTGTTTTCTACAGTGAAAATTACCACTAAAATCATGACTCATGTCTGTCAGAGTAATTGCAATAGGATTTTTTCGCCACATCCCTCCACCTTAATCCTGAGCTGAAACTGCTGTCCAGATTTGAAGAGGCTAGATTTTTCATGTTTCTCTGAAATAAAGAAACATTAGATGAATGAATGGTGGATGAGAGGATGAATCATTGCACTCAGCGTGCTGAGGCTGACGGCATCTCTTCAGAGGTAGATGACAGGCTGGTTGGATGTGTGAGTCCAGTCCTGGACCACACACTCATCCTGAAGGACAGACACACAGGATTTCTCAAGGTGTGCCTGATGTACAGATTTGCATTGCACCTGGGTGATGTGTGTGTGTGTAGCATGGTAGGAGTGAATATATGAATATGAAAAGGTAATAAAATCTAAGATGATAGCTAGTTGAATCTACTCTCTCTCTCTTTTTTCTCCCTCTCTCTCCTCGGCCGGGTGTCACTTTGATTCTGCCTTTTATCTGTCTTTTCAAACTGAAAGGCCTCTGCAGAGTCGTGTAATTGCGACGCTGTGATATAAGGGAAACGCTTAACCAAATACAGCGTTTGTATCGTTGTCATTAACAATCACGTCGCCATGTCTGGATTATGAATAACTGTAAATAAATGATCATGTAACAGCTGCTGTGCCATGTGCGGAGAT
This sequence comes from Selene dorsalis, assembly GCA_900303245.1. NCBI lineage: Eukaryota > Metazoa > Chordata > Actinopteri > Carangiformes > Carangidae > Selene > Selene dorsalis. The sequence continues at coordinate 8,647 of OMNW01001365.1, read as the reverse complement.
GTGCCCGACTCCCCTTCTCTGTGGAGATGTGGACTCTGCTGCAGATTCATTCATCTCTTGAAGCTCAACCCACACTAACGCAGCTGTCAGCGGCACACACCACCTCAGCAGCCTGTCGACATGTCAGACTAACAGGAGGAGATGGAAGTGCTGAGCCCCGTGGATCTATAGATGTGAATATGACTGAAGTGGTGTATGTCTGTAGACCAGCTGGCTGATAATCTGTGTGTGTGTGTTTGTGTGAGAGTAAGAGAGAGAGAGAGGTGTGTGTGTGTGTGTGTGATATGTACTGGCAGATCAACAACAACAACAGGGATGAATCAGATCAGTAGATCTGCCTTCCGGAGGTTAGAGAGGTATTGTTTCCAAAAAAATCCATCATCAGGTATATGCAGTTGTTTTAAGCGGATTGACCCCCTTTCCACTGCTAGTGGAGTTTGCCTTTCTGTCAGGATACGCACAATTGCAACGACTGATGTCACTTACAGAACATACATATACACACAGCCAGCTGTTAGCCACAGAGGAAAACTGGTAAAACAGATTAATCGCATCACATTCCTGTGTTGGTGTTGGAGTCTCTTCGACTGGTGTTTTTGGTGCGTTTATAAAATGTGTCTCACCGCTGCAGCTCACTCAGGTCAATTCAAGGCGTGGAAGATGGATTTTGATCAGAGTCTGAAGTTGTTCTGCTCTGGATGTCCATATTGATGATGGGTGTGTGTAGGCATCAGCTGTAGATAATGGTGCTTCTTGAACAGGAATTAGGATGGTCATACATGCGTACAGTAGGCCTCCACAATAGGGTTTGTGCTATTACACTGGTGACAAAATTTTGATGATAAAATGACAGTATGCTCTGTTTGCTTAGCATTTGTGCCTTGAGAAACTGCATGGTCGTTGAAAATGAATAACTCTTTGGAATTCATCATTTCATCCAGTCTTTTGTGATGTGTTTATTGTGATGATGATAAAAACCACACAGTAGGGATATAATATAAATAATATAAGCAACATTATTTATACACGCCAGGGTATTTATACGTGTGTGTACGACCTCAGTGTCCCTCATTATTGACTGGCTGAAGAGTGACCCTAGACCTTCGAAGGCCAATGACTCATCTCCTCACTGTTTAGAAGCAGACTGCTCCATTCACTCTTCCTGCCACATTCACCAAACCAACGTTGCTCTTGTGTTTAAAAGTTGTAGTGTCATGAATTGGAATTTACTTAACAATAAACGCTCTTCATGTTGTTTAGCCAACTGTTTCTTCTTTATAAAATCCAGACTTCAGTCTGTGCCGACCTGCTTTAATATTCAAACATTCTGATGTTCTAATTAGAGATGGAATGGTTTGCAGTTTGTTTGCATTATGTCACTGTAAAGACAGTTTTTCCCTTTACATTTCAATCATCAGTGTAACTGATCACCTGACTTTTACCACCAAAGTTAGTGGACATAAGCTTTTATTTTCCTTTCAAGCCAGTTAATCCATCCAAAAAGCCTGACTCTTTTTTCTCTGCCAGACGGGCTCGTCTTCTGTTAGGACTGATGTCACATGACCACAGAGCTCACGCACTCACACAGACACAGCAGAGAGAGAAAGAGGGAGAGAGAGAGAGAGAGAGCTGTAGCCACATCCCTGTGGTTAGTGAATGTGTGTTTTTAAAACTTATTTCAGGGCTGCAGCTCAGTGTAGCCCTAAGTGCAGTGTAGTTTCTGCTACAACAGCACTGTACTGGGCAGACTTTAGTGTCTGTGTCTGAAAAAATGAAACAGTATGGAAATTAATGGTAATAATGATATTAGCAGCACATTTGCATTTCTCAGCACACGACATGCAAACCCAGCAGCCTGTTGCTGCTGGACTCGTCTCTTCATCTGTGACATAGATATGTTGTCATTTTAATGTTAAAAAGCAAATATTCCTTTGGTGAAATGGTTTTAGGTTTTGCTTTGTTACTTGTTTCTGTAATATTTCAGCTCATTTTAATATGAAAGCCCTCTTTAACTTGGTCACTGCATTGTTGTAATGTCTTAATGTTCTTATTCTATAGTGTTTAATTGGTTGTAACAGCATGTTTTGACTTTGGCTAACAGGAGAAAAGGACTCCAGCCTCCAGTCTGATGTGATCTCAGAGAGAGGCAGACATGTGAATACTCGCTCTCCTCCCTCTCATCTGTCTCTCCTGTCTTTCTCCCTCTGCAGTTTGTTCAGAGCGAAGAGACCGAGCGCTCGTTGCCAAGCAAGCAGGGGGCGTTGCCATGTACGAGGGGCTTTACACAGGACGAGTACATCATCGACACAGACCAGGAGCTGGCAAAGGGACAGGCTGTCTTCAACGGTCAGTTCGTGCACTCACATACACACACACATACACACAGTTGGGTGGGGGTTGTTGAAGAGCCCTGCTGATATCTGAACTATAATGATCTTGAAGAGGAGGGGGAGGAGGGTGGAGCAGGATTAGACCAGCAGACTGAGCCCACATGTCCCTCTCAACAATGTGCTCCAGTCTGTCTTACAGTCTTTCCTCTTATTGTTATAATCCTGATAAAGCAGGACTGTTCTTGGTCATCTATGCTGTGCTTATGAGTTTGACTTTTCAGTTGAGGAGAGTGTAACTCTGTCTCCATTAACACTCACATCAAATGGCCTCTCTTTTTAGTTAGAGATGAATTACATGTGTTAGACCTTTATCGAGGACACAGTCAGTCTGCAAAGTCTCTGCTCGTTCTCACCATGCAAGAAATGCACAGAGCCTCTGATGTCTGCATATTAGCATGATGCTGTTTGAGCCTTCAGATTTTTAACCTCAGCCTTGGCAGAGTTAGTGGCTTCACTGCAGCACCAGCTCAGATAAATCAACAGCTCAGATGAGGGCTGACTGGAAGGCAGCCAGTTGTCTCTCCACATGTCCTGCTGGGATGCTCCTCAGTTTAACAGAAGAACCCAGCGGGACAAGCGTCTCTGTGTGAACATGTCAGACAGGTTACATATACACTGTGCCGCTTTATTTTCAAAATGGCGTTTTAAAAGGAAACAGCCTCCATTCAGTGGAGTGTCTAAGTTTCTTAACAGAAGCCATCTGAAAACATAGATACATGACCATTCAGGTACACTGGACATGGACAAGGCCAGTGTAAACAGGAAGCTGCAGCTGAGTAGTTGCAGAAAATACTACGAATGAGGCACTGCCTTTTGGTGAGCAACTAACTGGTGCTGACAAAGACAACAAGATCAGTAACAGTTAGAATTCATTATCCATGTTACTTTCACCACTGGTAGTTGAGGCTGTTGAGACCCGATCTGAGAGTTTCTGTCCGTTCAGAATTCAACATAACCCCAGAGCTGTTAAATGAAAACAGGTGCAGGTCCAGATCCAGGTCCAGGTCCAGGTTTCTAGTAGTCTCTGATGGTCTGAAAACCCAGAAGGTCGGAAGGTGCAAACACAGCAGAAGAGATAAAAACATTGTTGTGGCTGTTGTGTCGGTGAACATGTAGCAGAAACCCTGAAAAGAAAGTGACCTCCACTTTTGTTTTTGTGGTTTTATTCTGGCAGAGCGTATGAAATGGAGCTGACGCCCAAACGGTTGTACACAGTAACAGTGTGCTGAGGTGGTGTGTGTATGTCTGTGTGTGAGTGTGTGAGAGAGATCACGTGTGTAAGCTTCAGTGGACTTGTATGGACCCTGTGAAGTGTAAAAAGGTGGAGCTGACAGAGCGGAGAGGGGAACAAGAGCGAGTGTTTCACTGTGGTTGTAATTCTTCAGTGTGTGCAGGCTCGGTTGTTTATACAGTGAAACAAATACTAATTTCTACACACAGGCAGCTGGACAGTTGGTACTGAGCCCAAGTTACTGCTATAGTTCTGAAAATGTGAGGAGGCCCTGTTGGTGCGATTCCTCCAGGACTGACCAGGATGACCAGGACCTTGTGATAAATCTACAACTGTACAACTGTGGCGGCACAGTGGCTGTAGTGCGTGAACGTGTGTGCATTGTCCATCTCTATTTGTGGCCCGACTGTCCAGGGCAGAGTTCCCAACAGAAAATTAAAACCCGACCTGGGCCGGATCTGATGCAGCTCACCTCGCAGGCATTAATTCTTGGTCCGAATCCGGCCCCGCCCCCAGAAAAATGCAGGCACAGTTGATAATAACAGTGATGATGACATGATGGTAAAATGAATTTTCTACTCTACCGACTATAATGACATGATGAAACTTGAATGAAATACCAAATCAGATCAGACATACAGGCAGACATGAGAACCATGTAGAAGCCGTCCTGTATCATTACTGAACTAACTTATACATTCACAACAACACTCAGTGATTAACCGTTAACCGATAACAATAACTTTGACTGATTAATACTATTGGTTCAATTTTTTTTTCGATTGTCCTCTCAATCGCTGATGCAGGATCGCGGTTATTAATCGGTTAACAAACGTCAGTTATCGGTCAGAAAAAATATTGAAAATGTGCATCCCTAGTTGGTCAGGCCGGGTGTACCCTGCCCTCACCTTATGCCAGCTGGGATTGGCTCCAGCTGCCTTAGACCTTGTACAGATAAGCGGTAGAGATGATGGATAGATGGATGTTCTACAACTGTACTACAACTATGTCTCATGTATTTTGCTGGTGCTGGTAATGGCGACACGCAGTAACAGTGTGTGAGCGTCGTGTGTCCTGTTTGTTGGTTTAACCTGTTTTCTAGCATCCCCCTTACTCATATTTGTATCGTGTCTACATGAGCTGCTGAGGTAACAGTGGCTCACCTCAGTTTGAAACTATTTTTGTCACCCTGATGCTCCTGTGTTATTTTATGGGAGGACTGGGTGAGTTTCCTGAGTCACTCCAGTATGGCGGGGAATGTCTTCTGCTGCTTCATGACTCGGACACAGGTGTTCTGGACAGCATGGCCGTGTTCCCGACAGATATCCTTCGGTGATGCTTCCTCAGGAAGCAGCAGTGGTCGGGGATCCAAGCCAGGGACAGTGAGGAAAGGGGGCAGACCAACGGAGGATCCCCCTTCCATGTGTCATTCTTGCCAACTCACAGTCTCTTCGGAAACAAGTTTGACATTTTGCAGGCAAATGTAAATTCCTTTTTGGAATATAAAAGTTCCTGCCTTATTGCACTGACAGAGGCGTGGCTGAAACAGCACGATCTTCAATCCGATCTGGATTTAAATGGCTTCAGCGAACCAGTGCGACCTGACAGAGACCCGACAGTGACAGGGAAATCACTGGGTGGTGGGCTCTGTTTATTTTTTAACAAAAACTGGTGCAACACTGTGGTGGTCAGGGAATACCTGTGCCCCCCCGACATTGAGTTGTTATCAGTGTCACTATGTCCCTTTAATCTGCTGAGGGAATTACCACAACGGTTTGTCACGCTTGTGTATATACATCCAAAGGCAAAGGTGTATACTGCTACCAAGATCATGGTGGACCTGGAATACGAAATGTCTGGACCTCTGTTATGGTTCAGTCAAAGGGGCTTATAAGTGCTTCAGCGGAGCACCCCTCGGTATGTCCGACCATAATGTTGTTTATTGGGTTCCCATCTACAAATCTGTCCTGAAAGAAGCAAAACCCAAGCGTCAATTAGTTCCATTCTGGTCAACGGAGTCTACTCAGCTCCTCGAAGACTGTTTCATTTGCATGGACTGGTATGTATTCAAAGAGAATTGTTCAGATCCGGATGATCTGACAGAGACTGTGACAGCATATATTAACTTTTGTGAGAACATGATCATTCCAAAGAAAGTCATCCTCATCTTTCCCAATAATAAGCCTTGGTTGACCAAATCTCTTAAAAACACTATTAACCTGAGGAACATTACTTTTATGCAAGGTGACGTAGCTCGTAGCAGGGAGTTGCAGAAGCACGTTAAGAGGGAAATTAAAATTGCCTTGTCAAAGGACAAGGTGCAAACCCTGCTGAAGAGTGGGAAATCAAGGCCTGCTTGGGAGGGTCTAAAGTCTATTATGGTCATGAGCCCAAAAATGGCTCCGTATCTTTAACTGGTAAATTGGACTGTGAGCTGGCAAATGACTTGAATGTTTTTTATAATCGTTTTAATGCTCGTGATTTTAGCTCTGAAATGTCTGCGTTAAAAAATAGTCCCTCACAACAACCAATGATACATGTTGTTAGTGAAGCTGTGTTCAAACAGTTCAGGGGGTTAAGAGAAAGGAAAAGTTCAGGCCCAGATAACATCAGAGGCTGCCTTCTCAAGAACTGCGCAGCACCACTCTCTGACATTTTTTCTTTTATCTATACGAGGTCCCTTCAGCTTGCTAGAGTTCCCAGTGTCTGGAAGAATTCTGTTATAGTACCTGTGCCTAAGATCAAACACCCCAAGTCTCTTAATGATTTTGGTCCTGCCGCCCTGACATCTCTTGTTATGAAGACATTTGAGAAGACTGTCAGTGCTGAACTCCTGGGGGTCACCTAGGGAATACTGGGTCCACTCCAATTTGCTTATAGACCTAGTGGAGGTGTGGAGGATGCCATGGCTACCCAACTCCACTCAGCTTTTAACTGTATTCAACCACATATTTTAGCAGATCGACTTGCCACTATGGACACTGATGGACCTAACCACTGCACTGAGGTACTCAACTATGGACCACAGGACTGTGTGCTGTTCTCCTCTTTATTTTCATTATATACAAATGATTGCCAGTGTTAGTATTAAGTTCGTACTCTGTCATCGTATCCTTGCACAGCAATAATGAATGTCACCATGGCCCAGTTGTACATGATTTTACTGCCTGGTGCAAGAGTTCCTTCCTGAACATCAATGTCTCTAAAACCAAAGAGATGATTATTGATTTCAGAAGGAAGCCTTCTCCCGCTCCCCCTTCATTAATCTATGACCAGGCTGTTGAGGTGGTGCATCAGTACAAGTACTTGGGGACAATAAGTGATGATGCACACACTTATGGTAGCTCTTTTTGGACCATGTTAGCTTGTTTGGGCTAACATTGTGAAGTGAGCTAGTTGCTCAGTACATGAGTCTACAGTCATCACTATCCGTCTGTTAAGTCTGGTTAATCATTTCACTGA
>OMNW01001361.1:11119-22304 GCA_900303245.1 Selene dorsalis | reverse complement strand
CTTTTTTTTTTTTTAAGTTGACACAGACTTTAACACGTTCATGCTACACTGGATTGTAATAAAACTAGGATGTGTTTACTAATGACGGCAAATCAGTCAGCATGTTTTTGTTCCAAAGGTGCAGTAACTGTATCACTTTGTGAGCGTGTGAATGTGTGTGATGGTGTGAAAGTACATTGTGACAGAAATGAGACAAATTGGGGGACTAATGTTCTTACAAGTAAGTTGTTCCATTTTTTTAATTAAAATGTTTTGACCTCATGAAAAATGTCTGAATTGTCTTTTATCAGTGTTTAAACTCGCCGCGCAAATTAAGCTGGTGGCACATTGAGCTGTCGGTACTTTGAACTTTTCATACAGAGCTGGAGAGCAGAGGTTACCAGTGATAATGGACACAATGATATCGTAAAACAGTAATACCTGTTAAAGTGTAAACACGGTCACTGTGAATACTTAATGTGTCACTTCCAGCTGTGGGTAATAAGTGCACGCTCGCGGTATCTTCTATCAACACTCGTATAGAAGGCTTAACGTCCGACTTCTAATTGCCAGCTCTCTCAGGGATGACACCTGTCTGAGCTGTAACTGGTAAACATCTCACTGTCACTTAAAACTGCTCCTCATTAAAATAACAGCAACTATAAGCTAAACGCTACACATAATAATGGTTTTAGTGCTCCGAGTGATAATGAGGTAATGCTCCCAGACTAACAATGAAACCCCTCTTTTCTGCGTTATCATTATTAAAATATATACTTCACCACAGTGACATGTTAATTAAACAGCACAAAAGAAGCAAGTCCTTTAAAATCAGTCTCAAATTCATTTGTACAGGAACTATGGTACTACAGTAAAACTACAAGGGAGGAAAACATCTTCATATATAAACCCAAGTCTTGATTTTATCTAAGACTGAGTTGAAATACTTAAGTTCATTGTAGCTGTGATATATGGATTATCTACATCCAGACATTACCTTTATAATCAAAGTAATTCCAGCAAAACTTATTACTGTGACTACAGAATGAAAAAAAAAAACATTAAAGTAAATGTACTGTATATATCAATGTTTATTGTGTCCACAGGATTTAATTAGTTTAGTTACTGTTGTGACTAAACCTTCTGCTTTTGTTAATAATGTGCTGCTGCTGATGATATTCTTCACATGGAGGCCTGTGTGTGTGTGTGGGACCAGCATATAGACACCACACATAGAAGTGATAAAAGAGCAGAGATGTACTGCAGCACATGGACGATCAGATATATTTGGAAATAACTGGCTTTCCGGCGGAGGATGGAGTATGTCCTCGAAAGCAAGTTTCCTCAGTCACAGTGGGTGAGTTTCATGGTCTTTGACAGCTCATCTCTTTACAAACATGAATAATTAAAGCCAAACGTCCCAGAAGGAAAGCGGGTGCAGTGAGACACACTGGACACTGTGTGGCGCTGTAAGTCCTGCAACTTTAAAACACAGAGGCGAAACAGATTGACAATAGAAAAAAAAAAAAAATCTTCTCTCATATGCTTCAGTCTCAAAAATATGCCTCTACATGCAACTAAGTCTCTCTCCCTCCCAGTACACATAGCAATAAGCTTCATTGTGTTTGTGTCTGTGTGCCTGTCGTGTGCACGCTGAAAGTGTGTGTGCCCAGTCGGAGGGATGGCGTGACTGGTGGATCACAGAGGAAACAGGCTGAAGGCAGGAGATGGGTTCACAGACGGGTTGGGGGAACACTGAGGAGAGCAGCAGATGTATTTTTCCATAAACAGCAGTACATAAAAGCACATTGTCAGCTTAGTTCATGCACTGTATGTGTGTATGTACGTATATGAGGTCATCCTTAATGCATTCAGATCAGTCAGACCATTAGAGAAGATTAATATATTGTTTTAACCCCCTGTCCAGATTATTATCACAACTCATTATTCCTCTCATCCAACATCCTGCAAGGCTAACTCTGCCTGTGAGTGTCTGCGCGCCCACACGTGTGTGTGCATGTGTGCACCTGTTATCTGCCTGTGTATTTATGCGTCCGCTTGTATTTTGTCTTACAAGCATAACAGCATTTCCTGTCATCAAGGCCAAAGGTTGCTAAGCAACTTCACTTCTGCGGATTGTCAGAAAAGATGCTTCTCCACTGACCGGCTCACAGCCTAACTCTCTCTTATCTGTCGTAAGTGTAACGTCAGAGGGGAAGATGCTGCCTATGTGTGCATGACTACACATGCATTTGTATGGACCAGTGTGCATTTATGCTTGCAAACAAAACACAGTGGAGAAAAAGACAAAAGAGAGAGAGAGAGAGAGGAGAGTAGGAAGAGGAAATGTATTGTCTGATAGATTTCTGTGGTTCCTCGATCTAATAAAAAGGATGAGTCAGTAATGTTGCTGCACGCTAGATACCCTCCAGTGGTTTGCCCAAAATACAGCAGAATATCAGAGCATGAACTGCAGTCTGTTCTGCTGGTAAAGTAATAACTTAACATCTTTGATCGAAGACCTTGACCATAAGTTTGTCTTAAGAAATCATACTGCAAGTGACAGTGTAAATATTTTATACATATGTTTAAAATGAATTCAGTTCCTGTCTACATGTGTACCTGTCCATGATCATACATAAAGCTATGGAAACAAGAAGGTTAGGTGATAAGGGAGTAACACTAATTAGCACTGGTAACATGCTAATCTGTATACAGTGACAATGCTAACATGTTGATGTTTCACAGATTCAGTCTAATATTAACAATGCTCACATTTTTAGATTTATGTTAACGTTAGCACAGCTGAGGATCATGGGAAGGAAATTTTGCTTGTGTTTGGTCAGTGAAAATTTAGACCTGATGCTGCTCTGCTTGGATGAAAAGTTAATTGATCACCAAAAAAAACATGATCACAACTGCAAACCCCCAAAAAAACAAGATACCTAGGAATCATCATCCCATATTTAAACACTTACTGGAACTTATTTATATTAAATGACTGATTCTTTAACCTACTACATTCATAAGTACTCTCACCTTGTCGCCCTGTGCACTTTCTATTAGTCGCTTGTGTGTAACCTGCAATTATTAGAGCATCAGATACTTTATAAAGGTATTTACGATGTATCTGACAACATGTAATTGTGAGCTGTAACGTTAAAATGTTTCACACATGATTTCACAAATGCTCATAACAGCGTAAATAAACATCAAGGTTTAAGACCCGGAGGCAGTAAAGACATATTAACAGTCAACAGAGACATATAATTACTGTTGTCGCCTTCGCCTCCCTGCTCTGAAAACTGAAACTTTAACAAGTTGACATTGATACCACTGACCATCCCCAGTGTGTGTGTGTGTGTGTGTGTGTGTGTGTGTGTGAGTCCTGCTAACCTCTTCATGTACTTCTACTGTAACCAGGTCAAGTAAAGGAGTAGGCAGGCTCAGTATCACACTGCTCATGTGTTGCTCCACATGTGTGAATATACCATGGTGTGTGTGTGTGTGTGTGTACTCCCTTGGTATTGGGATGTGCCCTCAGGTAGTTGTCATGGCAATCTCAGTGATTGATCGGGATTATTGATCTGTAATTGAATTCCCACAGTGTGTATATGCGCATCCGTGACAATGGCGTGGAATAAAGCGCTTCCCCATATGTAATGTTATGTGATGGTCTCCATGGAAACGCACCCGAGGGGTGCCTACCACACGCTGATAATAATGTTTGGCCTAGATACCCATCCTCAACTGATAACATAGGGAATGTGTTTCTACATGTATATGTGTGTGACTGAGTGTGTGTGTGTGACTGAGTGTGTGTGTGTGTGTGTGCGCGCATGTCAGTGACTAATGTAAACCAGCATTTGAACACACCACAGTGACAGAGCTGGAGTAAAAAATGCATGAAATGATTCTGTGGAGCAGAAAGAGTCTTGCATGAGTTACACAAGACAGTAAGTGTGAGCGGGATGAGATGAGCTGGAAGGAGAGGGAGTGGGAGTGGAAACACACACACACACACACATATACACACACACTCACACAGAGCCATGAAGACCCAATAACAACCTATTACCATAGACGCACACACAAACACACTTTTGCACAGGCCTACACTGAGGCTTCCTACCATGCTCATCGGTTTACTTCAGTGGGAGAGCTGTGTGAGTGTTTGTATGGTTGAATGTGTCCTAGATATCTTAATCTGTGTTCTTGAGATACACTAAATGTTTGATGTATGCTGCTGCTGTACGAGTTATGATAGCTGCGAGGAGTCTGTCTGCTGTGGGCGTTGATTGGGTATTGCACGGTGTTTCCCTGCTCTGAGCGAAAATCCAATCTTAGTTTCTTTTAGCCACACACACACACACACACACACACTACAACAGCGAGGAAACAAGACAGTCTATGTCGGCTCCTCGGCCTGCTGGTTTGTCTGTGTATCAGTCCAATACCCAGGGGAAAATCAATGGATAGACATAATAATGATAATAATAATTTCATCCAGCACCACCAATAGCTCACAGTTTCTGCTTAAAAAAAAAACAAAAACCAAACAACATAAATATAAAATGTGGAAGGTGCAGGGCCGCCACCACTTTGTCATAGATTTTTTAACATCTCCAGCTCGACAGAGGGGGCGAGCTCCTTATTCCCTTTGGAGAGTGGTGCTATACTTAAATAAAGTTGGCGCTCATTAAACCGTTTAGTGACCCCCCGGTGCCCTGTATGGCGGACCCTGTGAGTGTGTGTTTTAATTGCCATCTGGCTGTACTTAAACAACTAATGACTCTGTTCCTATCAGCCTCAGCTGTACAGAACTAAAGCTAACATAGTAGAGTAACAGGCTCCGCCTCATGGTATTACAACAACAGGCTAATGTGATATTGTTTCAAATGACGTTTCTTTATCTACGGAAGCTCATCACAGAGAAACACATTTTCAGCTGGTGTTATTCATACAGATCGTGATCTAAAAACTCAGTTTCAGATTTTTGTGTTCATTTCATCCAATCCACTGTCCTCTTTTCTGACTGCTTTTAATCTGTGCATTTATTGGTGGGTGGGAGTTTTCCACTAGAATTTGCTTCCCTCCCTTTCAGTCTGAACACACCTTGACAATGCAGAGCTGAGCCTGACAAGCTGAGCCTGAAAACCGCCCACTGTACTGAGTAAATCCTTTTGATTTAAAACACGAGTTTTCCTAAAGCACAACAATCCAAATTTTAAATGTTTTGGCCCCTCTAGATGGATCTAAGAAGTTGCCTGTCTATTTTTAATCCATTCAAATTTTGTTTTCTAGCATGTAATGAGCCTTAAAGCCTCTCAGAAGCTACCGAGGGGACTCTAGTTTTCTGTCTAATGGAGTGTAAACATCAAACAAAACATCCCCAGAAAATTATTTGGAGGCCATATGTAGATATTAAAAAAAAAAAAAAAAAAAATAGCAGGAGAGCATTTAAGACTATTGCTCCCTGTGAGCTGTTTGCTCAGGACTACTGTAGTCTGTACTTCTAATACTAGTTCCCAAAGTGGGATCCAGGGACCACCAAGGAGGGCTTCAGGGAATTGGATGGAGCCGCCAGAAAAATGAGCAGTAGTTGAGTTTCAGCTCTATTTCAAGACACTGACGATGCCTGTTTACTGTTTACACTTTCAGCCTTGTTAGTATCGCTGCAGTCTCTCCGTGTTAAGTATACACGCCTTCTCCTGTTGTACATGTTGTTTCTAATAGAACAGAATAAAAGAGACGATACTTTATTCATCCTACAGGGGAAATAATATTTAGGATTATTAATTAGGAACGATACATTGACTTCTGCAGTTTTGATTTACTGATCTATATTTCTGAGGTTAATTTAATTTTCACCCCTAAATGTTGACAGGTATAGTTATTTTACAGGTTACAGGCTTCACCTGAAACCCTGTCACCTGTAAAATGACAATTATAAAATGTCACAGCAGTGGAACAGAACGATCTACAGTATATCAGTAAATCCACTCTGACCAGCTAATCAACATCAAAAAACTGTAATGTGAGTCCATTAGCAATAACAAACCATTGTTCAAAGTTGTAGTGATAGTAAGTCATCTATTAAACTCTGTGGTTCTCCAGGTGAAGACTATACTCGAGTATTTGCAGTTTTACTTGTTTCAGTTCTTTTATTGTGAAGTGTAAGAGAATTTAATGTCCTTAAATGACTTATCTCTCTGGTTTTATATCTTGTGCAGCGGTCTAAACAAATAAAAATCCAGTGTAGCAAATCGTTTTCCTTTTGATATCTTTCTCTTTAAAGCCGTGCACTTTAAGCGACGGGAAACTTTGAATGGAGGATGTGTGTTTGCAGTGAAGTGGGTCAGGTTTTTTTTTCTTTTATTTATTACATTCTTGTAAATTATAGGATATGGATTTGTTCCCCACTGCTATTATTACAATGCTGCTTCACATAGCACAGACTCAGTCATTAGTAATCCCTCGTCCCCTGTAACCTTACATGTATAAGCTGACTTCAAGGTACGGAGTTGGAGCTCTGCCACACTTTTTGGGTTTAGTGAACTGACACCCCTGCTGAGTGTGACTGTGGAGCTTCAGCTCTTATGTGACGCCACCTTCCACCTGCACACACACACATGTACACTGCCCGGGTCGCTGGCTGGTGAGATAACCGCCAGGCAGAGACAGAAAGAGGGATGTTGGGATGGGGCTTACTGTGAAGTGGAGGAGAGGGGACAAGTCACATGCTCTGACTCGCTCCGTCACTGTCAAGTTATCCTGTATTAAGAATAAGGTTCTCTAGTCAAAACCTTCAAAATAAAACTGCTTTTGAAGAAGATTCGTTGCCATGTCATATCATGAATATTACTATTCAATCTTTTTATTTTGCAGATTCTGTCACTATTTGTTTGTATTTCTAAGGCTCCAGCACCAAGAAAGGTAAGACAGGCAACTGACCCCAGACCCTCAGGGGCCCCAAAATTTCTTACGCTCAATATCTGTCACAATGAGCTCTGTTTTATGGCCTAGTTTGAACATCTTTATTGTCATATTGTTTATATGTATGATTTATTTATAGTCTTTTCAACACAATAAACACAAAGACAGTAACACAGTAGACAAATTCCCACATGTATGACAGTGAAATAAAAGAAAACTGTAAATGAGGTCAGCACTGGCACAGGATTATTGTTTATATCCTTTGTTGAATATTCAGTCTATATTGTGCCAGTTTGTTGCGAAGGTGTGGTTCAGCATATCGCTTTAATGTACTAACACAAAGAAGACTTCAGACAAGGTAGTAGTGACTTACAACTCAGTCACTGTTTGTTTGGTGTATATCAGAAACTAGTGAGGAACGTCCATCATCATTCTTTGAAGTGCAGATTAATTGATTTGTCTGATCAATGATCACAGAGACACAGAGATGTTGGGTTTGGTTTTGAATAGAAAGCAGGAAAACAAGCATATTTAAAAAGTTGGTATCAAGCTATTTTTAGGCATTTCTGCCTAAAGAAATTGAGGTTTACATGACATGACTTAGATGCCACATATTGTTAGCCCACCAGCAAACTGAGTAAGAAACTGTGTGCACACAGTTCAAACGATGCATCAGCCTGATAGTAGCTCGACCTGACAGATGTAGGATGTTGGGAATTAAAACGGACATTGAGCATTCATACGGCTGATCGTTTGATCCTGTGTAGTAGGTTAGAGGACAACAGCTGATAGCTACTGCAGCTGGGATCCTCGTGATGTCCTGACCAACAGACTGAAACCTGAAACATCACAATTTATTTTACCTTCTCTGAACCTTTTCAGTGACGTGTTCAGTGACATCGTCCAATAGGTGCACCGACCTGCCTTCTGGACTCAAGGTAAAACACCCCTGCTTCATTCCCCACATGTCTTTATCTTTTAGGGCTTTTTGAAACAGGACAGTCACACTTTTTTCTTCACATGCTTTACACTGCTTCTTCTTCTTCTTGTCCTTTATAGGCTACCTCCAGCTACTTCCTGATTACAGCACAGGTTGTTGAAGATACATGCTATGATTGGTGGGTATCAACTTGCTCTGCTCTTGGCCAAGTCATGATAAGGCAAATCAGGACTCTATAATGTGACTTCATTCATATGTTATGTGTTGTAAACCGGTTGCAGTCTGAACTGTGGGTCTGTTTCAACTGTTAGTTTTATTAAACTACCTGCTTCCGGGACTAGTCAGTCTTATTTTGAAGGTACACTCCGTGCATATCCGGTCTCCCTCTCTCTGCCTGGCTTGACGCAGCTCTGCCTCTCGCTCTCCGGTGCGCCTGAACTCCGGTACCTGACACCGCAGAGCGCGTCCAGAGGCTGAGCGGACGCAGACGCACGGGAGAGCGCTTGGTCCTATTTAACTTTACTTTTCTCCCTTTATTAAAACTTCTGCGTCGCATCCCTCTCAGGTTTTTCCGCCTCTTTTTCCCCCATCCTCCGGACTGACGGACTGAGTTTGGATACCAGCTTTTTTTGGGGGTGGGGGGGAGAGGAGGAGGAGGAGGCAGAGGACCGGCGGGATGGAGCACTATGGCTCCGGGAGCTCAGGGCGCACGGCGGACCTGGAGTGAGTGACGCGGGCGGACGGACGCTGCTCCCCGGTGAGGACTGCATTTAAAGTTTTGGGGTTTTTTGTGCTCTGATGTACTTTTTCTTTGCTCTCCTGTCCTGGGCAGGTCGCTGGCTGAATGCTCGTGGCACATTAGGGAAACGTCCAAATCGTATGATGATGTCGCTCTTTGTTAATAGCGGTGTGTCACTACTGAGAGAGGAGCTCAGTTACAGAATGCATGTGATGAAGTCAGTGACCTCGTCGCACTTTATGGTGGCCCTGTATCGTATTTGCATTAATGGCAATAGCAGCCCCATTATAAAAATGTTGACATTTGTTTTGAGATGTTCGTTTTTCATATCATTATACAGTTTAATTGATCATTAATTAGGCTGCTTCTCTTTCCCTGCTGGGAAATGCTCTGCCTGATATGTCGTCGTGGCTGGCCCTCACAAGGATGTACTGTATGTCACTGTGTCACACTAATATGAGAAGGGAAACGTGGCTATTTGCTGTTTGCACTGTTGTAAGAAATCTTGGTACAGAATCTGGGCACTTCATGCATCGGTGATGTGTGTGGCCCCGTGAATATAAACCTGAGTTAATGGGTTTCATAGAGGTCTTATAGAGGATATGAATATATTTTGTTCTGGTGTCTAGTTTAGATTCAGCAGGACGGTTTAATTTCCACATGGCCAGGCTGTTTGTGAAGGGAGGCTCATAATGAGTGCTTAAAAATGTTTTGAAAGGACTCATCGGCCACTTTATAACTGTGCAGGAGAAGGGCTCTAGCTCTCTTTTCTTTTCTTTTCTTTTCCGCTGCTGAATTGATGTCGACCCAACAGCTACTATTGAATCACAACAAAAAGCCTTTAACTGTGTGGCCCTGGACTCCTCAAACAGACTAGGCTACGTGCCCATAATGAAAACACACAGGGAAAAAAAAAAGGGATACTGGCAGATTAAGTCTCATTATTTTCATCAAACACAGTATACTCCTCTCTATGCTGTGAACTTGCCAGCTCTCCTGTTGTCCTGTCTCACTGTAGACAGGGTGGGCTGTATAAATACATCATGCCTGCGTGGAGCCGTGGTTGGCCCAGACTTCTGTTGTCCTGCTCCATCTTTATGTTAGTTGTCCAAATAATCCAGCTCTTGCACCAACTTGATAACAAATTGGTGTCTTTGGGATAATATATTTGCTCAGAATCCCCTGGGATCAATAAAGCAATGGAATGAGCACACGGTGGACCAGTGGGGAGCGTTGTGTGCTCTGTACTTGTGACAATGTGGATTGTGTCACATGCTCCAACTCCCCTCTCTCGCTGCCAAACCCCACATACTGCATACTGCCCAATAAAGCATAAAATGTGATGATAAAAAAAAAAAAGGGGGAGCAAAAGCCAGAGCCAAGAAACGAATCCGCTCTTGTGATCACGCTCTTAATTTAAACAGAGATTATCATTCAACTTGACATTTCCTACATGATATTCCAATGCTCCAAGAAATTCCAGTCAGTACTTATAACAATTAACCACAGGCCGTCGTAGCTGCTCGACAATGTCACTGTGTTTCATGAGATGTTATCTCAAATTATAGCTGGAGGTGAAATTATAACTCGGCGAGCTTTAAGTAACACTAATCATCAGAATTGGAAAGTAATTGTAAATGTGGGGTAAAAAAAAAAAAAGAAGGGGAAGAAAAAGAAATCGAAGAACTGACAATATCAACCCCACACTATGTTCCTCTTCACGGTAAATATGAAATAGCCGTCTAAGCTACTTTCTCTCGGTATGTCCAGATTGTTTAGAGACAGTCTGGATTAAAAGCATCAGCAGTAATGGCCTGTTGTCATCACAGCTCTAGGATTATATCCAAGGGGTCTAAGTGCTTCCTGCTATCTGCACCGAGTCTGTGTTTTTTTTGCACCTTTGCTCGTGTCAGGTCCCCTCTGTTTAGAAATATGTAGATTTATGTTTCCTGCTCAGGCCCCTGCTCGCTCCCTGCCTGTGATTCTTCTTCCAGAGGTCGCTTATTGTTTCACAATAAGACAGAGAGGGATTTTTTTGGTCTCTTTTCACGCTGCTTTGCTAGAGGGTAAAGGGTCTCATGGACAGCATGGCAGACTTGACAGTTAGCGCAGTTCCGGTTTGTTTCGGTGAGCTGCAGTGCCTGCCACAAGGCACCACAGCAGAAAACACACACACTTGCATATATTCGCACATGCACTGATATGTTGCCGTGTCCTGAACAGTCTGCCGGTGCCCCTGCAACCCTCTCCTAGGTTCAGGCTGTTCACAGCACGGCCATGACGGGCGCCCAGGAGCGAGACCTGCATGAGCAGCACAGAGGACCAACACAGGAGGAAGGGGATGAGGAGGAGGAGGGGGAGAAGGTGCATGTGTCAGTTGAGGGAGAGGCGAGGGAGCGGGAAGGGGAGGAAGAAGAGGAGGAGGAGGAGGAGGAGGAGGATGAGGAGGATGAGGAAAAGGAGGAGCTGCCGTACCCCACTCTAGCACCAGTGGTTCTTTTGGCTCTGACCCAAACCAGCCCACCCCGCTCCTGGTGCCTGCGAGCTGTCTGCCACCCATATCCTTTCACATGACGTCACGGATGGGGGGG
>OMNW01001358.1:5780-16347 GCA_900303245.1 Selene dorsalis | reverse complement strand
ATGATGAACAAAAACAATGAACTGATGCACAATAGAACACATAATGCAGTATGTAGTGGAATTCAACCAGCGTGGCATCTTATGTACTAAAATAGGGCTGTTGATTAGACTAGGCCGAGTGATGTACCCCATACATCATACTGTATGTATTGCCAGGCAAAACCCAATTTTTTAAAAAGAGGCTAATATTAGTTTGTGTATGATATGGCCAGCACTTCATGGCACAATTTGCCTTATCCTCCAGTTGATTCCTGCTCACGGTGCAAAGTTGTTCTTTCTTGGAGGATTTCATGTGATTAATTCCAATCCTTTGATCTCCATATGGTGCACCCGGCCTGTGAGAGCAAACACTGTCAAACATGGGCGCACACAAGCAATTAAAGCTTGACATCCTGATAACTTGTCTCCGAACCTCTCCTAAGTGGTGTTATTATGACTTTCAACAAAATTTGAAAGTGTGCCTTGTGAAAACCAGAGCTACCACCTTAATTCATTCTGCAGTAAAATGCCACATGAAAAGCACTTGTGCAAGCCTTTCATATTCTTAGCAACTGGCTTTATTGGTGGTGTGGTGCAAACTACATGATGTTAGATCAGATCAAACACTTTCTGAAGGCTGTCTGCCTTTTCAGGACACACAACTACAGAATGCTTATATACTGTACGAACTCACAGAGAAAAGACAGAGCAACTACACTGTTCATGATATCTTTGCTTTTATTGTCTCAACAATTTACCAATGAACAATCACGTACGAGAAATTGTACACTAGCATATTACTATTGTATCTAGGGATACAATAGTAATTTATTAGTGTATAATTTTTCCTAATTACGACTCTTCAGCCTTATTATGTCATAAGTAATAACTATGCACTGATAAATGACTAGTATATGAGCTAAATTTTGTCAGAAGTTTACTATATTTCATTTTCTCCACTTTGCACCATGGGCCTGTCGCCATCCCTTTGGTTCTGATGGGTACTGTCATGAACCCAGTCAGACTTGTGATCCAGGCCTAGCACCGCCCCCCTGTGGTCACACTGCCTGTGTGGTACTGGATTGGTCATTTTAAACAGCAGGGTAAACAAGAAAGAGGAAAATATTCCTCTAATATTTCTACAGTGACCCAACCGACCTAATCGCCGTCAGAAGATTAGCTCATCTTTGAGTCATGCACAGGGGAAAGGAACATCACAACAAGTAGTTCTGAGGTAAGATAATGACAATCTTTGACTAATCTTTGAAGTGGCACCCCCACCCACCTTCTTTTAATCAATACTATCGAGGGTCGTCCAACTTCTATCGTAGAGACAATCTTCTGATGGAATAAAGATAAAAAGAAAAATAGTTTGAAAAGTGTGAATGAGTCCTCTTCATTAACTTCTTACTGGTCACAACAACAGATAAATGAACAAAATTACATAATTAACGGTTTAAGTGTACACTAACACACCTGTTTTGAATGGCCACTTTACATTTTTGAGACATGAAGGCTAGCTGCCTCGTGCTAGCTTAACATTGAGCCGTTAGCTAATGGACAGCGAACAGTGAGTGAAGTAGTAGTTTGTAATGGCGGGTTAGTTGGTCACCGGTGAGAATATGTTCTTATTTCAGCTTAAATGGACTCAAACAGATAATGTATTTAAATGGTAAATAGAAATTATAACAATTTGCAGTGAACAATACCATACAACCACAGCGTCGTTGTTCTGGCGTATCACCGATAAAAAGTTATTTCAATGGGACAAGATTGTTCATTGATAATCAAGGTTAACAGACATGTTATGATAAATCATAATCTTGATCAACACGTCTTGAGCAGATGGTGGTGTGTGTGCGCGTGTGTGTGTGGGTGATGAAACCCAATGAATTATTCAGAGTGTCTCACAACTGTCTTCTGTTTTATATTACACTCGGGGATCTTATATGGAGAGATGTTGTTTTTCGTTGAACATTTGCTGGATGCTTTACCAAACGGTTTGAGTCAAACGTTATCCTTTTGGTGTGCTGCTCCTTTTGTTACAACCCTGTGTCTTTCCCACGGAAAGGCGCTTTTGTTTGAGGCGCTAAAACACCAGCAGCATCAAGCCGCAGAGACGGGTGGCAAAGCACAGGAAGCTGGTACAGCAGCCTTCAGTATAAAAGCATTTTAGTCTCAGCCTCGCGCACCACAACTCCGACTACAGTTTGAGAAACAGTCTATGGGTGGGACTAAAGAAAATTCATACTCTGGTTCAAACTATGTAGTCATCGTCCACGTGTCTCTGTAACCACTGTGTGAATGAGCCACCAATATCAGGACCTTCACATTGAGGCAGTTAGATGAAACCCAGGCGTCATTAGTGTTGACACATGTGACCTCTATGAAAACGGCTTGCACTGATTTGCTACCAACTAACTGTTGGTTTGAAGTCCACGAAGTGTTAAACAAGAGGAAAGTTTGCTGTTTTGTCCAACCAGCAGTTAAATATAAATATTTAAAACAAGAAATCATCTAAAATTGAGACAATTGAACAAATAATAATTGTCTTTACTACCTAAATCGACTACAGGACTAAATAACACTTTAATCAACAGTGATGTGTTTCCTCCTGTATTATCCTCCTTCTTACTTTTGTTGGGGGATTTATCTTGAAAGGTGTAACAGGAAGTGCTGTGGTTGTGTTCGTGTCACTTGACGGTGGTTCCCGTCGTAAGAGGAGGGAATGATAATAATGGGAGGGGAGACACGGAGAGAGTATCAACAGCAGGCTCTAACTAAACGTGTGGTGCTCTCTGTCTGATCAAACTTGCTCCTCTGTGATGTGAACTGCGCACTGCGTGGACTGAAAGCCATTTCTACATCTCCACACAGTACACTGAAAACTCTTTCTTATGATTACATTTACTTCGGGCAAGTTTGGTTTAAGAAGATTGCGGACATAAAAACCAAGGCGTGGAAAGTTTAAATGGACTTAAAGTGGGCTGATGTCGATCCCATGAAGGTGGTCCGGGTTAATGGATCTTATTGAAACCACAAGATATTTTTCAGGACGTCTGGAAACCATGGATGCCGAGGACTGATTGTGTTTTCCCTTTGATCCACGCACGGACATGGAAAAAATGTGACCACCTGCGTTTTATACAACCCCCATGTTTTTTGTTTTGTTTTGTTTTTTTTATTTTAAAGTCGTATGTTTTGATCGGACTTCTTCAAGATCTCTAAGTTGTGAACGATTACATTTGGTCTGCAAAACGAGTGTGAAAGGGAGCACCAATGGATTGAAAGACTGTACTTTAAGCTTCAAGTGAAAAGTGCCTCTAGCAAGGTAAGGAGCTGCGCAGGCGAAGGCAAAGCATCTTGTACAGGCCCGTGTAGTAAACACAGAAAACATCAGTAGTTCAGATCTTGACTGTAGCATTGATCAGTAACACACGGTATGTTCTGGTAGGATAGAAACCCATTGTACATCTGTCTGTTACTGAGCCTGTGTGATGCCTCGGTAACCTCACCTTATTGCCTTTTATTTCCCGTTTTAGCACAAAAAACTATTTAAAAAAGCCACAGCAGTGCTCTGGCAGCAGTCCTGATTCCATGTGAAACGCACTGTAGTAATACTGTGATACCTCGCGCTTTTGTTTATGTTTTGTGTATCACATGCCCCACTTGAAATCTGGGGTTGAGTGTGGGGGATTTTTGTCAGCCTTAAACCACTGTGAACAGGTTTAACACGCTGGAATGACCCAAAACTGAACTCTGTACCCTGGATTAAAATGATGAGAACAATAGTCAGTCAAAAAATGCCATGCATTTGATTTATTTTTTATTCAGAGCTTTCTGTTTTGTACCAGACTCCCTGTCAGACAAAAGATGCACCTGTTTTGTTTTACAGGAGGTCTTGATAGTGACGCGGAGGACTGAGCATCACTATTCTCTGTAGGGGTACACAAAGAGCTTATGGCTTGGTTCCTGTTTTATATGGACCACACACTTTATTTGCCTGCTGCTCCACAGCATGGCACAGTGTAATGGACACAACGTAATTAAAGATGTTTTGTACAGGGGAGTGCAGCTGTCCTGTGCTTTTCACATGATGTATACTCCCCGCTGTAGTCTCTCATTTTCTCTGTTTTTATTGCGCTTTTTCATACTGATCTGTGACACATGAGGTTCTCACAGCACTCATGATGCCTGCAATCCCTCGTCACTGTTTACTTTCATAAACACAAGCTGTCTTCATTATTTAACGGCTTGTGAGTTGTTTTAGATACTTATTTCCTCAAAATTGCACACCTGTGAGAAATGCCCACTGCCACTATGGTCTTCTTCACAGGCACAGAATATTTAGTCCATTTTTGTGTTGCCTTATTTACAGGGTTGCAGTTTGGGATTTTTCTCGCAGAACCTCAGGAAGCAGTTGTCATCCAGGCTTTCCAGGTTTCACTGTCAGACACTGGCTCAGATGTCATTTTACACAGTAATATCCCACATATTTTAACACGTAACAGGACTTGACATTTCACTACCATACTCCACTTTTCAAAATGCTATGTGGCCATCTGTGGCCTTCAGGGACATTGTTGTGCTGGGAGGACATTGATTGCATTGAGAAACTAATTATTTATGAGTTAAAGAGGTTACTCTTTTTCTGTCTTGTGGTTGTCTGTCTAGAGATTAAGATAGTCTGCAGTCCTTTACAGTGAATGCATGTCAGTAACTTAGTTCTGTATGTTGTGAGATACTAAAGAATATTCACAAAAATGCACATAAAACAAACAGAGCTAAGGGTGATCAGAGAGAGGTTTAGGAGCCATGCAGTGTATCATAAATACACAATGCATTTCCCAAGTATTTGTTCTGTGTTGCAGACACTAGTGTATGGTGTTGTTGATTTTAATAGATAAATTCAGACTTACGTGAGCACCACTATACTTTTATGTCTCATTAGGGGTGTCTTGTCTGATATAGAGCCCTTTACATAATCAGTAACAATGAAGACATGTGAATCTTATCAGCGCATATTTTTAGCCATAATGCTGCTCTATGCTGTGGTCCTTGGAGAATGTGGCTCACTGATCTTAAAGCTTTAAAATAAATCCAATGCCACACTTCATCAGCAGACTACAGCTCCCGAGTTTGTTGCCTTTGACTTTTGACCCTTGCTTCCTCTCAGTGTCGTGTCTTGAAAGTAGCTTTATGAGACCGACTTGCCCTGGAGAGTCGGGGGCAGGGAAGGACAGACAGTATGGAGTTAAAAGAGGGATGTTAGCTTCCTAGTTCTCATCAGTCTCATTTCATGCTCTGCTCCCCTGTGCTTTCTGAGCTATCTGAAATCATCCCAGGGACCAAAGTATTATATCACTCCATTCATACATGAAGTATATAACTGATTTCAGTTGCTGAAAATGTAATTGAACAGTGAAGGCAACATTGCCCAAGTTTCTCTGTGAGTTAATAAAAAAAAAGTTATCACAATTACAACTGCTACTACTACTACTAGTAGTAGTAGAGAATGCACTACTACTACTATCAGTAGTAGTAGTCTACTAACATTCAATATTTTTATTCCCTGCAGCACTATGTTTTAGGTTTTCCAATGAGTTAATCCACAGTAGGCTTTTCCCCTCACGAGACTAGGGCTCCACTCCTGTGCCCAGTGTGTGCCCTGTTCATTTCCCTTAGTGAAAGTAATTGTCAATACAGTTTCTAAATTGGGTTGCAGTGCCAGGGCCAAAATCCATCAATTGATTGCTGTGATGTGTAGGCTGGTTCAACCAGTCAAAGTTGGATTGGTGGTTTCCTGTATTAATGGCAGTGGTTCATAAGCAGCATTTGTGTGCGGATCACATATGTCTTTGTTGTGGGGGTTGTTTGTGTGATATTCCTACCTCTGTCTGAGGTCGCTGCGTGCACCTGTGTTCAAAGATTCTGCTCGTAACACTTGTACCTCCTGCTACAGGCTGGTGTGCTCTGAAGCTACGGCCTCTGTCAGGATTAACAAGGATTACCAAGAGAGTAATGCTGCTGCTTATCAGGCTTGTATCTGTCACTAGCATCACTGGTGGCTCTTCTTAGGTAATGAGGGATAACACACACACTTTCACACACCTTAGGTCAAAAGGTCACTTTTTGCATTGAGCTTTCTGTGTGTCAGAGGAGACATTTGACAGAGAGGAGAAATCAACAATTTAATTGTGTCTTGTCAAGTGTTCGAGACAGCTGAAACAACTGCTGTCCTGTCCTTGTTAAATTTAACTTTTGAATTATTCAGTTAATGCCCTGTGAGCTGGTTATTCTAGTGACAGAAGAGATGAGTATGGAGAAGTCAGGCTTACCAGCTGTTAGAGCTGACAGCTTGGAAACAGCTTCTTATTTTCATTTAATGCATGATTTTTTGTCAGTGTTTGGATAAGGTCATCCATCCATCCATCCGTCCATCCGGCCATCCCTCTATCCCCTCATCCATCCATCCATACATCCATCCAATTAGACTCTCATTCTGGAAACACTTTTTAATGACATCTGAATTTGAATGAGTCTCTTTTTCTTGAATGAAGTACCCTAAGTTGTTATCTTATGTTAACTTATTTTAAGAAAGTGAGAATGAAGAAACCTGTCTCTAAGTGGATCTTTAACACTTGGAGACCCAAGCTGAGACTGATGTTGATTGTCTGAGACGTGTATCCTCCAAAAAAGGACAACACCAAACCGCTGGCTGTCATGTCCACCAGCAGAGACCATAGAATCTCAGTAGGCAGAACAACCTGAAGTGTTAGTGACTTGATTTGATTTACCACTGATTGATCATTGCATAGCCAGATGACAGAATGTCCTTGATTTGACTTACCAATTCGATCTCTAATTCAATTACACTATTAACACTCAAAGCAGCAGGACAGGATTAGTCTGGGTGTTAGAATCATTCTGTCCAGGAGGCAAAGACTTGACTAGATCCAAAGCAATTTGTGTCAATGAAATCCAGAGTAACACTGCATCAGTCAGCAGTGTCCACTCACGTTACTGAGCTAAATGCCTTGTGCTGAGCCAGGAATTTACTGTTTTTTTTTTCACCTTACCCATGATAACCTTTACTAAACTCATGATATGGAGACTTAATTCCCTAGTCACTTTGGATTTTCTTATGTCGTCGCCATTTTCATATTGCGTTTAATGCCGTCACCTTTTTACCTCTGAAATCATGTTCCCAAGACTAAAAGTGTCAAAGATCTTTTGACACTTCTGTCCATGTCATTGGTGATGTCCATGCCTTTTGCATAACTGCGTTTCAAATGAAGGTGGTGTGCGCTCTGACATATTCTCATCATCAGTGTCTATCAGCATTGCTGTGTGCAACTTGCAAACAGTTCTTCATTATGTCCACTTTCCCTCAGTTACCCTTGTGAGGGGATTAGTGTCTAGGAGTAAACCCCTCTCACCTCTCACATGCACAAGTATACATAATGCATGCTCTCACATGGGAGCTGTTGGACAAAGAGCTGTACAGTTATTCTTTCCTTGTAAGTTAATAATAAGACGTATCTAAGACTTGCCTACAGTTCTGCAAGTCTGACTGTCAGCTTGCAGTCACACAAATGGTATAAAGTGCTGCTTTTAACTGTCATTTGACTTCTTACACCTTAAACATCTGGACTGACACTCTCTGTGTCATATATACATATCTATTAAATGGCCCCATGCTTTTCTCTGCTGCCTGAGGAAATAACCGGGCTGTTGCCTGTCTGCTCCTGCACCTGCAGACAAAGCACCCTCCAGGCGTCCTCTGTAATATACCGGCTCACTGTGGGCGCAGCCCTGTCTGTCTGTTCCCACAAGCTGCTCATATATTCTGGAGTGGAAGCACCACAGAGGAGGCAGAAGCAAAGTGTTATTGTTTTGTGGTTGTCCTCCTTGATGTTTTCATAAAGGTTAGAACTTTAGATACATGCAGGTATTTTCTCATTACCTTTGCTGTCATGACATTAAACTGACTGCGCAGATGTCAGGTAGGATGATGCAGCCATGTGCAATCACTTCCATCATTTTCTTTGACTGCTGGAGGTGACACACAAATGATTGGACTGAAAAGATTTATTTCTTTATTTTTTAATCCATTATAAGAGTCCTGTTTATTCCTATACCCCTACTGAGCAAAAAATGTTTGCTCAGTGGGAATAATCCTTTCCCCGTCACAAACATTGCACTGAAATTATTCTGTCATGCAAAAACTGCTCAGCCATTTGTTGTGTCCCATGTCTCATCATCTTTTACTGTAAAGCCAGTGTCTAATGTGTTTTTGTCCCACTATTTTCCAGTGCTTTTATAACCTTGGTGTTGTCTTAAATGGTGCCAAACAACTGTTATTACACATTGCTGTCCCAGTGCTATACAAGGCCAGCCTCATTACTCCCACCACCCCTATTTTTCTCTATTTTTCCCCTTCTAGTCTCAGCTGTTTCTTTACTGAAGTGCAAACATTGCATTTAAAGGACAAAACTTATCCCTCAAACGATTCTCTTATCTGTGCTTCTGCAGCTCATCTGTGGTTAATAACAAATGCCTACCCGCTTTCCAAGAATAGCCTCCTCCTTATATTACTTAAATGAACTTAGAGTAATAAGACGGTATTAGGGGTACTGAATGGAGTGACTTAAGGGGAGGGGGCGAGGTCTTCTATTATGTTTGAAGGGCAGCAACTTAAACTTGTGCCTCCAATCCAATTTGAGGTGGAGGGCCTTGAGAAGCTGCAGTTGTTCTTAACGGACAGACTGTGAAGTAGGACCACAATTTGTTTAAGTGGAGTCCTGTTTGTAGGGCTCATTAGTGGATGAAAATCAGTGGTTCTTACTGGTGGGTTTTGTAGTTGTCTTGATTGCAGTTTTATTGAAGCACATTGTCTGATGGCAGTCTATTTCTGCCACGTGTTCCTTTTTAAGCAGTGGTAATAAGATAACATCTGGAGTTGTGTGCACACACCTGTCAATGCTGTTTGTGTCACCTGTCAATAGCTGTTAGCCTATTTAGCGTGAGATGAGACCTTCTGGATGAGCTGGACCAATCACAAGCATCAGGTTAATCTGTACATACACTTAGAGCCTTGTACAGGTCTTCTGTTTGGACACATACAAACACACTCACACATACACACATACACATACACACATAGCCTTAGACAGGGAGACCTCCCTCCACAGGATGCATACTCTCAGCTATCTCATGTCCTATACTGTCTATTTGTAGCACTCATTGGAATAGCTTATTTGTGTAGTAATCCAACCACAGCTCAGACATGCAATTTGCCAGAGGATTAAATGTTTTCAAAGAATACAGTTATTTATTAACCAAGAAGCATCTGGAATGTAATGTAGTTGTTGGATTATGAGTTGATGTTAACTCGAGGGATTACATTTGTCTGAGTAGGGATGTGAGGGATGTCCTTGCACAGTGGTGAATGTGTGAATTGTACAGTAGTATTCTGTTGAAGAGTGAACGGGATGTGTGGTCTTCTCTTTCAGGTTGGGAGATGTGTGAAGAAGCGTGACAATCGGCCATGGGACTGGAGAGACAGTGGCTTCAGGCTGTCACCACTGCTGTAGCCATCTGTCTGCTAAGTAAGTATGCTAATGCAAATATGGATTATTGCATACATTTACAATTCATCACCATAATTCACTTTGTCTTTTGAGCTTTTGGAGCTTTTCACCACTTGTCATCACCATAGCTCTCTGTACTACTCTCTAATTTATTCATAATATCAAAACATGTCAAGACTTTTTTCAAAAATTAATAAGTAATCCAAACCAGCTAGAATTGTTATTGCAATGTGACACAGCCAAAGTAAATACATTTTCAAATTGTTGTGCACTATGTTCTGCTAACTTAAAAGATTCAGTTAAAAAAGACAACAACTGTGAACAAGACAATGGTGTAATGTTGACATAGAAATATGACTCAACTACACCCACTAGATGAACTGTGATGAAAAACTGCTTTGTGTGATCATATAATGATGTTGCTTTATAGTATGTTGCTGTTTTTTTTGAGTCTATGATGGTTTGTTTTAAACACTTTTACCACTTTATGTGAAAATTCAGCTGTATGGATGTCTATGGAACACCAGATGGTTGTTTTTTTCACTAACAGCATCAAGTGAGATTAAGCGAAGTGGAGATTTTATAAAAAAAAATTTGACCAGTGATGTGATGTTATACAGTCAGCAAAATTGCGAACCTCTGATTGGGCCTTTTAGTTTATAACACAACCATTTGTTTGTCTCCATTTGTGTGTTTGCCATTTGCCTGCATTTTTTCACCAAAAGGTCACTTGCATAAGACCCATGTCCCTTGTTATGGCAAAGCATAGCAGAGAGGTTGGCATATGTGGCCGTTTAGCTGCCTACATGCAGTTTGAGTGACACCATTATGAGTTTGGCACATTGCCTTACATTGGAGAAAGTAAAGAGGAGGGGCTGTTAAAACACAGACATGAGTGGACGAGAGACATCAAGGCCAAAATCCAACTTAAATAATATCTCTTGGTGTGGATTTAGATCAATCCTGGATTTGTGCTACCCCCAACCCGAGGCACG
>OMNW01001352.1:24221-37720 GCA_900303245.1 Selene dorsalis | reverse complement strand
TGTGTGTGGGTTTGCATTTGTGGAGATGATGTCAGCTTTACAGTGTGAGTAAAGACAGATGTGCCGAAGCCAGACTGTGTCATGAGCATGGACACAGTCAAGAGAAACACTGCAGTGTGCTGCACAAAAGACAACTCGGTTCACCTTCACACACTCAATTCTCTTTGAAATGACATTTAGGTGTTCAGTTTGGAGGGTTTAAGTGTTTGTATGTGATTGATTGATATGAGATCTGCAGCTTCGGTGAGCAGACATGACTAACAGCTGTCTGGCAAAGGGAGGAAATCACCTCACAGTTGTTATTATGTTTTAATTCAAATATAATCATACTTTTAAAAAAAATAGTTTTCTTTACTATATCTCACATTTTAAATTAAATATTGCTAATATCTGTGCACCGTGGTGTGTCAGATCATGGTTTTCCCAAGATAAGAATGGAATAAGACAGTTGTGGTTAAGTCTGTCTCGCAAGTTTTAAAACTGTAAACTGGAAGTGTGTGTGGTGAAAACGACAGGTGGGGGCTGGTACCCTGAAAACAATCGGTGCAGTTCATTGATCTGGATTGAAATTTGCATCAAATAAAGGGCACACCTTCCAGAGGTCACAACATTACATATGAACATGCAGACATGACTCACACATTTGCACCCTCTGAAGATGTCATACAACACTGAGGTCCATTGTAAATAAATGTCCATAAATCCACTCATAAGAATTATTCTAATTATCACATTTTTAAATTCCATTAAGTGTCAAAGTAGCTCACTCACTGTCGTTGTAAATTTAAATGCATAGAGGCCAAATGAAAAAGAGGGGGAGGGGGTCAAGTTGCAGCCTACATCAAACAACTGACTCCCTATACGTGGTGGGTGGGGTGAGGCGCAGTTGTTTGGATTTTGTTTGGGGAAGGGGTAGAGTGACGATGAAAACTTGGGTTAATGTTAGTGTTGGGGGGTAGTTACCCTTCTCAGGACAGCAGCTGATTCTTTTCACATCAGTGGGATTCCTCTGAGTACAGATCATCTGACGATGAGTTACCCGAGGACACTGCGATGCTCTCTAATATGGAAGAGCCTTATTAGTAGGAACCAAACAAACCACGCAAACACTCATATTGCGTCCAGTTTTTGGCCTGTCCTATAAACACACTGGCATTTATCTTACAGAGCCCACCCTGATAGCTCAATCCTAATGATTCGCTAAAGTAGGGCAGTAGGAAGATAACTCGATAAAGAGAAATTTTTGAAAAATGTAACTCAGGTCACAGGAGACTTCATATGAGGTTCATTTTTTGCAGCGCTGTCGGTTTTGGATAAAGACCAGATGTGAATAAACATACAAATATTGCTGGATTACTGGCAAGCTAAATTAACAATGACATGCAAAAAAAAAAAGTGCCCACTAGCATATGTTCGAGAGTAAACAGGCACACACGCTCATGAAAGCTATCATGGTGAATGACAGCTGATACATTGGGTGTCTTTGAGGGGGGGGGCATGCGGTGACAGTGTGTAACTCCCATTGCTCAGCCAAGTATAAAGAGATTTGATGGAGCATCTGTTTGGAGAGCAGAGAAACAACAGGCGGAACAAGAGTGAAAATCTGGACCAGACAGTTTGCACATCGTCATGCGGCTTCAAATTACAACCCATAATAGAGACAACAATGGAAAAATCAACATTTACACAAACAGAGGACTTATAGAATTAAAATCAACATATCCTTTATCATTAACTAACACTAAAATGACACACGGCAGCCGTTAAGACTGCGCAGCTCTGAAAGGAAGGAAGAGGACGGTAAAGAAATGCGAACTAATTTATATCCAGTGGAGCTGAGCTGTCATTCAGTTATAACATGGCCTTCACCTTGTTGTCAACTTAATATGATTGTGAGTCACAGCCAATGACAGAGCATCTGTTTGTGACAGGGAGGAATCGATACTCTGGAGTGAAGCATTGTTTATCTTGTTACACACTGACTTTGAAAATAAAAGCTCTGCTTCATCCTCAATGTGGGGAAAAGGGTAATAATACAAGGGAGCGCTCGTGGTTGTTAGCTCCGTCTTAAAATGTGCTCTGATATTTTGAAGGTGGGTTGGTGTTAAAATGTGCTGTGGGGGGGGGGATGAGCGTTCAAAATGTAATTTCTAATAAGTTCCCCTGAGCTGATAGAGTCGCATGATACTCAATTTCATCACCTGCACTGCGTCATTCTGCAGCATGTGAAGAGAGGAGATAAAAAATAATATACGGGTAAGTATCATTTAGCAGTGTACTGTTGGTAGTCTATCAAAAGCTAAAGTGCTCAGTCCTGTGACTGTTCTAATCATATGCTCTAGCTGGTCACACACTACAAAGTTGAATTTAATTTTTTTTAATTTAGTCAAGTTGCTCAAGTTGTTCCCAGCCTTCAGTGGGAGTCTCTACATCTCTACAAGGTCACAAGATAAGTCTGTTTCTTAATGGAGCAGGAGGGACGGAAACTTCAAAACAAACTCCTGCCAAGTAAATTTATATTTTTTTTCTTCTCTTCTCAATTTTGCTGTGGAATATTAGATCATGTTTCCTCTTTGGCCTTTCAGCAGCTATTCAAAAAGAAACCATGCAGGAAAGAGTAAGAATAAGAATATATACGATTAACAACTAAACACCACAGTCAAATCAACATACAGACATCTATTTCTCTTGTTGTTGTTTTTGTTGATGTTATTTTTGCGAGGTGTCACTGGTTCAGCCATTGACAATGCATTATCATTTACAATAAGTTGTGTGATCATGTTGATTTTATGTCCAATCTGAATCTGAAAAGTAAACAGTAGCAGCATGAAATAAATATATTGGAGTAGACATATATAGAAATAGAACATGGAGACACTCAAGTTAATCAAAATAAGCAATTAAGTACACTACTTGAGTTTATGTACTTTTATGTACTTGTTATTCAGCACTCTCAAGATTGTTTTGTCAGCCACAGAGGAGCTCAGAGATGTCTAACATCTTCATCTGCTGATGAAGACAGTCGAAACTCAGGGCAGCTCCAAAAAGCTCCAGAAGCATAAAGTGGGGTGTTTTTTTTTCCCCTGTTGGCATCCCGTCAAAATTGATTTCAGACACATCAGACCTCTCTTTGTAAACAAATGTGAAAGACTTCTTTGTCAGAAGTGATAAAAAGCTTTTACAACATTTAAACCTATTATATCATCAGTGCTTCTGAGGGTAATGTGGGAATCCGTCATCCACAGAATACATGCGAATAATTTTGAGGACACTATGAGGAGGACCAGCAGAGACTTTCCAGGGACGATAACAGAGGGGGAAGAGGACCGCAGATACATGTCCATTTAAGTGTCTATCCTCGATGACAACAATGAATGTCCCGAGCTCATAAAGCTAGTTTCCAGTTCGATGTCCAGGTGTCTTTGCCAGTAAGTTCCAGAAACAGTGTGGAAAGAAGTTTAAAGTTTGTGTACTAGATGCCTTGTAAACCTGTCTGAGAAAATGACGTGGTTGTGCTCCCCTGCTCCATTAGCCTCTTCGTCATGCCTCTCCCTCCGCGCTCTGTCTTGCGATGATTTATGTAGGAATGGAAAGATTGCAGTGTTGCAATTTGTGTCCTCTGCATATGACACTCCCCTGGTCCAAGTATTTAAGCTGTCGGTAAAATAAGACGCTAATGCCCTGTTTAGTTCCATGGTATACAACATGGGGTTGATGTGAGAGAGTGCAAAGCAGCTTTTTTATGAATTAACTACACCTTTGCTTCTTCATAAACACACAAAGGAGGTACAAAAGACAATGATGTTATTTGTAATGTAAATGTCTTCAGATGAGCAAAATGTATTTTTCTTTACCATGGTTTTGAGTTCTTGATTAAACTTTCTCTGCAATGAAGCTTTGATGGAACGTGTCGACTGCCTGCAGTTTTAATGGTTTCATAACAGAACGATGAAAAACATCTCTTTCTGTGACAACACCCGAAACTTATGACAACAACTGAGCCACTGTTCTCACCATCATCACTCCATAACTGGTATTAAGAACAACTCTGGCAAATAACTGTCTAACTCTCTAAAAATAAAACTGTTTTTGTCATTTTTACAAGCCAATATATAAATCTGAAAAGGGAAGGTCAATAATTCAAAAAGGTTTTCCAAGTTGCCTCCTGTTGCCAAACCTCTATGATTCTAACCAGATGGCACTGAATCAGAGTATTACCTCAGGAGAAATTACTTGAGACATCCATGAATTTCTCCACATTACTCTGCCGTCTGGCGAACCTTCAAGCCCGTTAGGTTTCTCTTGGAAATCTCAAAGACATTAAGAATTGCTGAGCACCAGTTTTTTTTTTGTTTTGTTTTGTTTTTTTGCTAAAGTATGTTATATTTCTCTATTTCTACCATCTCCTCTAATGGAAATTACCTCTAAAGCCCAGTTTTTGGAGGTTGATTCTGAGATCATCTGAGGCTCTGTTTAAATGATCAACTTTAATACAGACCAGAGAAGACCAGACAGGGTTCAGGATCTAGGTTTTTAGCAGCAAGTATGATTGATAACACTGTTCTGAGGAAGATTTTTTCATAGATTTTGTCTTTCAGTTTTGGTGAAAATGTCAATCTTCATGAACAACAGTGCCTTTGTTTACTCATGCATAAAGATTGTGATGATTTGTGGTGACAAAATACAGTTAAAAATCATCATAATTTGTGGCTGATTTGTGTTTTTCACTTCCACTATGGGTATGAATGTTAATTTACAGAGCATTTCATTATATGCAGATGATCAATTGATTTCTATCCTAAACTTATAACCTTCTTTTCTGCTGAATTAGAAATACTACAAAATTTATGGTTATTCTCTTGAAAGTTTAGCCATTAGTCTTTTTTTATGATAAGTACTTATGGATTTCATGTTTCAACTTTTAAAGTACAATGGTGCAGTTTTCACACAACACTCTATTTTCCTCTGAAGCCTTCAGACCAATTTTCTCGAAGGAGAACATGTCAGTACAGATCTCAGTCTTCTACAGCAGTAAACAAAAAATGAGTTCTCCAGTCCTCTTGGCTCAACTGTTCATGGGCTGATGTATTTATCCTGAAGTGCAGCTGCGAAACATGCTTCACTCAACAGTGGCACTGGGCAGGTACACCACATATCTGACATGCTGCTCATTTGGTCCATGAATACATTCAAACTCGTGAACTTGTTTATCATATCTCCCACAGCAGATCTGCTCTGACACTTGTCCCTCCACAGTGGACACACTAAACACTAGTGGACATAATTAAATATAGGAGAAATGCTGTGATGAAGGCCACATTTTCTGAATACTGAGATAATGAAACCAGCCATTAAATATTAAAAAATAGATTACCATTTCTAATATGGTAGGGCATTGTAGGTTTGGTGTGTGTTTAGCAATTGGATTATGTAAGGTAAAAAAAAATAAAAGTAATGTATTGGCTTTGCCTCTCCCTCATTATGTTGTCTTCCTGTCATTTTCCCTTTGCCTCATATTTCCTGCTTGTCCCCAGTCTGTCTGCCGCTGGGTGTGGACTTTCATACTCCTGCTCCTGCCAAACTACTGGCCCACCTGTCACCAATCTGAGATGCAGTAGCCAGATTTACTTTTTAAAAAACAAATCTGCCCATTTAAAAAAAACAAGTCCAGGTATCAGTCACTGAAACTAGTAAACACTGAACACCAAAGAAGATCCAAATTTGTAATCACCAGCTTTTGCTTGTGTGGTATGTGATAAATGATAACAAAAAAAGGAAATCAACACATCAGATCCTGGCCCAGGATAAACAAGTCTTTCGGCAGGTCACAACTAGACACTCTTGTTGTTCTTCCTATGTCACAAAACCAACCTCAAACCTGCAGGTCTTGAGGGTTGTTTTTAAGCACAAAGAAAATCAGATATCCTCAATGAGCTCAGTCAATGGGTTATTCATGTACACTGTCCCCAAACAAATCCATAACATAAACAACCTGAAATACCATTCACAAAATATTGGCCTACCACCACGAAGATGCATTTCAAAGTAAATTCTCAGCTATATTTTGATGTGTTTTGATTACCATGGAAAAAATGACATTGTGGCAAAAAAAAATCTGCAGCACAAAAGCAGCCAAGACTAAAAATCTGCATCATAGCCAGTGCAATATTAAATATTTATTACAGTATTTAACTCAACATTTTGATGCAGCTCCAACACTTCCCTTAGGTCAAATGTTTATTTCACACACTATAAAAGCAACACATAATGGCAACCTTGTTAGGAATATTCATGATCCCCAGAGGATTCCTATTATTATGATGCTCTGACCGAATTTCTTCTACCACGACCAACAGGGTACCGTCTCCACTTATAAACCAACCTAATGATGGTTTTCTGAGCATAATCCTTAGTGATCAAACCGTGCGACACTTGTTGATAATATGTTTTCCTCTGAAATATCATTGTTTCATATTGTTGGGTGCATTGCACAGGTCAGACTGAATCACAGCTTTATTGTTATCATTCAACAGAGAATTCCTCACTGACTTGCAGTTGTACGCCGTCCAACAGTCCATATGCTTGTGTTTTAATAAAACACGCCCGGAGCAGAAGTATAAGATCAATATGTTAGGCATATAGAGACAAACAATGTTTGTGTTATGTCCTCTATTGTCATTACATCATTATAAATTTATGTGAAAGGCTTTAATTATGCATTAGGTCAAAGCTGGAGGGACCACCTTAAATATTTATTGATTATAAATGTCATATTTCATTATAAACCTGCTTTATTCATGGTTGGTTTATTCTTCGCTTCGGTTAGCATTCCAACATGTTTGCAGTCACACTCTGCTCCTGCAGTGCTTTACAGGCTCTATATTAGTGGATGTTTAAACAGTTTATAATACAGTGATAACAATGGTGGAAAGACTGTAAACAGCTGCACTGCACTACAACATTTTCTTCATACTACAGTTTTTGCATTCTGGGATTTCAGGACAAAAAAGAAAAATATGGACTTTAAAAATTCTTTCTCACACTGGTCATATGGCACCTCACCACCATTACACAACTAAACCATACGAATAAGTAAATGAAATAATGAGCTGTGAGACTGTACCTGCCTGCGGTTTATTAGCACCTTTTTATTTCCCCCTCAGGTGGAAAAAAAATGCTGCAGTGAGCTCATTTCATTTACTGTGTTACATCAAATGAACCACAAACTGGGCAGATGGGAACA
Organism: Selene dorsalis; assembly: GCA_900303245.1. Lineage (NCBI taxonomy): Eukaryota > Metazoa > Chordata > Actinopteri > Carangiformes > Carangidae > Selene > Selene dorsalis. The sequence goes on along the minus strand of OMNW01001352.1, from coordinate 30,477 downwards.
TCTGTGGATTGGATGGTGCTTGATTTCAACCACAGCTACTGGAGTGATCCTTAGATGCCAATGCACAACAGCTTACAAAACCCATCCTTGGATAAATGTATGACTAATTAGCTGTAGCCCTCTGTTCTTCTGCAGTGTCTGCTGAGGCCTTACATTATCTCTTACTGCAGTATTAGCTTTACAGCTTAATATGCAAGGATTTCTAGGTCAACGTGCATTACATTCGACAAGAAAATGATACCATATTGTTCTTGTTCTTTCAAATCTGTATGGGGAGCTGTGCTAAACTGCACAATGGATATGTTAGGAAAATTGTGCTGGCATTTGAACCATCCTGGTTCTCTAATTATGAGGGTCTTTTTTTCCCTCTAGCTTGGATTTTATTCTCCCTGGAGCAAGATCAATTGTAATCATCTGAACTATGCACGGTAATGAAAATGATGGAAGGTCTGCTCTCAGATATTGTTTTAACAAGCTCCAATAAAAGCACCATAATCATCATATCTGGTTATTGATAAGGGCATCGTATGATGGCAAACATCCACAGTCACACAAAATGCACAGTAATCTTGTGGACTTACTATCTGCAGCTATTAAAACATGTATAAGTGGCAAATCTACCTCAAACTACCTGACAGAATTAGGTTTCTTCTATAAACCCAACTAAACTATATAACCTATAACTTTACTTTATCACCTTCATATGACTCACATGATTTGAAATATATGACATGTGATTTTAAACCTACTATTATTTAATGCAAAACCGCTGCTATTTAGTATTGATACTAAATATTAATATGAGGCCACTATTCAAGTACGGTAAGTGTCCATATGTGTATATATGACCTTAAAATTTCAGCAAACACTCAGGCTGTGTTAGTCTATTAGGACCACTAGAGTCCCAACGAAGCCTACATTAGTTTACCATCTGCACTGCACGCACAGAGATTTAAGAACTGTAGGTCAAAACTACAGCTCTTTTTTTTTTTCCAGTATGAAATCTGTCATTGTCTCTTCAGCTGTCGACTCCCATGCTGCTCATGTTAATGGACCATCTTTTTAGACTGAAAAAGAAATAAAAGAAAATACATAAAATGTTGATCGATTTCCCCTGAATGCTTCATTATTTTCTTCACCAACAGCACTCCGGTGATGTGGTCTGCTGTGACTGCTGCTGCTTTTTATAACAAAGCACATTCACTGAGAAAAAATAGAGGGGGTAATGACTGGACCCGGAGTGCGATTGTTTAGCTACAAACACCTGATCACGGTGCATGAGCTACTCTGAGAAATGTGATAGACATACTGTGGCCCTTCTAACTTCAGGAGTCTGGCAGGAGGCTGGGATGTAACTGTGGGCGCTAAATAAGTGTGTGTCTGACAGTAAATTCAAATGTCACTGGAGTTGTTATTGACATGTGAGTGAGCAGATAATGGTGAAATTCTTTGACTACATAGGCAAATAGCAGTGCCGAGTATGAATTTCATTTCACCGCACCACTAATACATTTTTGGGAAAGTAAGCTAATTCAAGCCGTTCAGATATCATTCAAGTCTTAATAGTCTGACATTTTGGGAATTAAGAATTAGTCAGACACCATGCTTTCATATCGCTCTGGTAAATATAGGGCTCCAGCCTGCAGCTGATATATTTGCTGAAATTAACAGGAACATTTCACCACATTTAGCTCCGCATAATGTTTTAAAAATGTGGTGTGACTTTTTTAATGCCGTTTCTTTCTCATCATGCTGGTTAGTTTAGATAAGCACAGAGACTGGAAACAGGAGGCAAATAGCTAGCCTTGCTCTGCACTGTAGTAACACAATCTGCCTACAAGAACACTCAGAGCTCACCAATTAACATGTTATATCTCATTCAGGCCAACCGTGTGTCAGATTATTTCTTGGCTGGATCCCTGCTGTCTGCACATAACTCCACTGTAACAACACTACATTTCTGTTTGTGCTAAGCAATGCTAATCAGTCGTGGGAAATTCATACTGTATATGCGGAGGCATGAGAGCTGTAGCAATTTTCTCATCTGATGTTGCACCAAAAAGAGAATATGCAGATTCCCCAAAATGTCAAATGATCCCTTTAAGTACTCTGAAACAAGTCCAAGTCAGGTTTTAAGTCAGTTGAATCCAAATGCTGAATAATGACAAGAGGGAGATATGTGGCTACAAAGGCTGCCTGACATTGTCTTTTTCTGTTGCTTCAGGATTTATATCAGGTCAAGTCAATTTTATTTCTGTTGCATAAAATCACAAATCACAAATTTGTATCTAAGGGCTTCAGAGTCTGTGCAGTACAGAAAATCCTCCTTAAAGACCCCTTCAGATGAGGGAAAACTCCCCCACCCTTTAATAGGAGAAATAAAAGCTAAATAGACGTCAAGAAGAATAACAGAGGCCAGAACCCCTGTCCCAGATGGAAAGATATGCAATAAATGTCATGTACAGAGGAGAGAGAAACAACTTCAGTGACAATATTGAGTAAATAAAATGGGACTGGGTCACATGATCTCATTTCTATCATGGAGATCTGAAAATAGGACTCACAAAAGGTCATTTCACTGGGGCAGAACGAATGTTGAATATTATTTTTTGGTGTCAATTCTGAAGGGAGTTGAGTTTGAGCTCTTACTGTAGCTGTCAAGTCAATTTTGTGTTTAAAACCAGATGTGACTTAAAGTCTCAAATACACTGTTTTTCTTCAGTTTTTTCTCTGGAATATATGAACATAAAGCATGCTCATCAATTAAGACACTTGTAATAAGTAAACTTTAAACAAGTGCACGAAAAAGTGTGCATAAGCAGAGCACCACCAATCGGAGCAGTTCTCTCATGCACAGCAGAAATTAAACAATCACAAATGTATTTATTGACAAAAATGGTATACCTGATCATTTCATCTTGCCAGTCATATAAAATGAATAAGTGCTCTCATGCAGACTGGCCAAGTAAACAACACTGAAAACAGTGTTAACAATCGAATATATTCACTCTAAATATTTTGACGCCACCACCTACATCCACTCTGTGGTGCTGCCTCTCAGTTACCCTACATGGAAACCATTTGTCCTGATCCAGGAGTCAGTGTCAAGTTATGCTGTTGGGCATGTTTATCCATCTTGGTCCCATGTCAACTTATCCTTAGAGGAATGCATGATCACACTACTGTCTACCCCAGGATATATGGTAAACGTGTTTTTTACAAGCCTTAAAGCTACTTTTAGGCTTGTTGTTCAGCTTAGTTACTGAATATTTACAGAAATGAATGAATGTTGCACTATTTTGTATTTTAGGATACCGTGAGATGTGGCTTCTATGGCGTCTCAATGAGTCAACCCATAGTCCCTCAGGTCTTTAAACACATCATCATCTCAGGGATGATCAGTTCCACAGTCTCTGGATCACTGCACACTACCGAACGCCAGGCTAAATAAAATCTAAACCAAGCTCGTAATGCTGTTATGTTCATCTTGTTAGATCTACAACCCTTAGCACAAAAACAGCTGAAGCCTCTGGACAATAGTGTATCAGAAAGTGCGGAAAGTTGAAGAGGATCAGTAAGATGAAAAATTTACTGAAACCCAGTTAAGGAACACAGTAAAGTGGGATAACAGACTGCAGTGATGTAGGAACTTTTAGTATACTTATTTACTTTGCTACAGCTGAATGTCTGTTTGTTTATCTGCAAATTTTGGCACTGCACATTGGTACACTGAGAGCTCCTGACAAACTGTAGTCAAATTCTTTTTGCGAGCATATTCTGCCATTAAATAGGCTGGATTCTTGTAATTCTAGATGAATGTTGTGAGTCTAGCTACAGTGTGTGCCTGACGACAATCCCATGATCAATAAACTTTTCCTCAGTATCTTTCTTTAGTCCCTGTCACTTCTCAACTCTATGTGACAACTTGCTTTCACCTCTGATGCATGCCTGCTGGGTGGGGTTCCTTTTTCTGTAGACGCCCCGGCGTTGAGGATCATATGATGTTCTTGTGTTGCTTTGTAATGTTTTGCATATGGCTCCGGGGCGAGGGGCCAAACTCTGTGTTGAATGGTGTTTTTGTTCAACATGGATCATCCCAGAAGAGAGCAAGCGTGCACGCGGCTGCCTCAAACAAGGCTGTCAAGATGTCTGCAGAGGCCCCACGCCAGCACACCCCACCAGGCAGCTGCTGCCTGCCAGGCGCCCATCTACAAATAATCTACTGTGGGAGGAGGTGTCAGTCTGTTCTGTCAGGGCGTACAGTGTATATCCAGTCCCAAGTGAAAGGTTCAAAGCTATTGCATAAGATAATAATCATTTGAAAAGGACTGAGAATTGAAGCGTTTGAGTAAGAAAATACTGAACCTTGTGAAACTGAACATGTATTCTGTGACCTCGTTGCATGGATGAGTTACTGGACGTGTGTGCAAAATAAGTTTGACTGTTGACTGTTTGACTGTTAATACTTGGAAATTAACTATTATACTGACAAAAGAAGCAAAAAAAAACAAAAAAAACAGTAAATACGATATAAAAAGACCAGAACGAAGCCCAAAATGCATTCAAATGATGCTGCTGCATAAGTCTTGGTGGCACCTTGTGTGACGACAAGACATGTCAGCAGAGATTTTGATCACAGGTAATAACGCTGTATGAGGTGATGATTGCATTTGCACACAGGAAAGGTCCATACTGCACAGGCTGTCTAAAAAGACTGTCAGAAATATCATGATTTTCCCTCTGGTGTGCAGCCATGTCAGGAGGCATTTAAGCAAAATATAATTTTGTGTTTTATTTATGTTTTGCTATTGATATTTTGCAGATATGCGGCCGGATCAGTGGCCTGCTGCTCTGACATTACTGCAGGACACAGGGCATCATGATTTATTATTTCACAGCGAACAATACTTCTCCTTGCATTACACAAGAGCCAGTCAGATTTTGACAGCGCAGTGATCAGGTGGCCCGTCAAACTACATTAAGTGTGACTGTCATAGCTACAGGGCGCATGCCATAAATTCGTAAGTGTTCTGTTCACGCGTTTTTGCTTTGATATTTTTAGTTCATCTCAGTTTCCCTGTGACGAATAAAATCTGTTGGATCACTTTTTCGCTGAATATCGCTATGTAAAATGCTGCATGAAAAAAACCCAGAGTCATACGGCTTTACCCTCATTGTAAATTGCTTACAGACAGTCAAGCTGACCGCAATCAGTTTGTATAAACAACATGAGAATATAGCTCATGCTACCGCGCCAATACAGAGTCTCACAGGCCTGGCTGCCGACACAAGTTATGTAAACGCTAAGGCGACAAGGCAGATCCTGAGAGGTGCCCACTGGGGACGAGGGCCCATCATTGCCAACTCTGAACCTCTGAAGTAAGACACTTCAGAGACGCCCTGACAAGTTGTTCCTTTACTTTAAAGGGAAAAGTGAAGGACATAAAACTCTGTCTCTGAGAAAAACTTATTACTCTTGATGGTAGATTATGCCATCATGTCTGGCAGTGATCCACAAATGAACGCAATGTTCTATGCTCATTTTGTCACAAAAAAAAAAAGAAAATGTGCTACTCGACTCCACAGACTCTAAAAAAAATAAATAAATAAATAAACTTTTATGAAATGGAAACAGAAGTTAATTTACTGCATAACCTCTCTGTTTGGGCTCCAGTTGCCATTTCTGCCTGATCACTGCTGCAACTCTACTGTCACAATATATTAGGAATCATCTTCCCACAAACTGCAAAGGAAAATCTCCAAACATGAGTAAACATTGTGGCTTTAGATGCACATAAACCAAAAAACCCTTAAAACCTTCAATAGTTGGAAGCAGCACTCTGCGGCGTAACATCTTTACATCATCTGTCACTTTCATTCATTTCCTCTAGAGGAGACTTTAATGGGGGTTTCCGTGCAGGTTTTTCTGCCAGTGGGTTATAAACTTAAGACCCTGCTGCCAGAACAGTTTTCTCCATGCACTTTTATTTCCCCTCCTCGTCGTCTGATTGGAGTGATCCTGGGATGAAATGACTTTTACTTGCGTATAAAAGAGCAGGCTGCGCTTTCAAAGTGAAAGAGAAATGACAGTGAAAGAGATATAGGAGCAAACAGGTTAGTCAACAGGTGGTGGTGGTGGTGATGGTGGGGATTTACCCAACACAACCTGCTTTGCATCTTCAACAAAGACAATAACAGGGGCTGGATAAGGTATTGCTGAAACATGAGTCATCAGCACATGCAAAGTCCCTGTAGA
>OMNW01001352.1:12578-24201 GCA_900303245.1 Selene dorsalis | reverse complement strand
TTGTTTTTTTTTTTTTTTTTTTTTTTTAATTACAAGAGGATTAGTGTCCTCTGTGTCCATACAGGAATATAATGGTGATTTACAGCTGGTGCACACTCTGGTAGCTACAGCGTTAATATTCCTGGCAGGCTCCACCTCCACTACCACCTTTTATGTTAATTTCAGCGTGATCTGTGTGCGGACTGGAAGAAGCCGCTGAGCGTTGTGTCTGCCTGTGTCGGCTCGCTGCTTCACGTCGATGAGGCTCGAGATTGAATCACTTCGATCACTTTTTTCTTTTCTTTTTATTTTTTTTTTATACATATATTTCGGGTGAACGACGTCGCGACGGTCAAGAGACGATGTCGCCGCTGAATGTGAATTAAGTGTGGATCCAGCCGGCAGCTCCAGAAGAGGTGAACGCACCTTGCATCCAGCCATGGGAGGTCAGATCACCAGAAATAGCATCTACGGTAAGACCATCTGACACCACAGGAGCCGGAATTGATCGATTATTGTTGATGATTGGTGTGATACAAGGCAAAATTGATCGAACGGTGCTCGTGCAGCCTCTTGCATGTGTGCATGGAAACTGTAGGCGTCCTGGGCTGCCTGAAATAAATGAGAAGTGAAAGTAGCTCTGCTTTGGCCAAGTTTTACCACCATCTGTAAGTCACGACTGGCTTTCCATAGAAGAGGATATGGACAGGAAGCAGTGTTTTGCAAAAAAAAAAAAAGGACACACACACACACACATTAACACACACACAAACACACACATACACACAGGATGAAATTATAAAAACTCCCCTGAGATGCAAGTTTCCCAGTCTTGTTCTACTTCTCCTTAACGCCCGTTTACAGCATTAAAGCAGCCAAACGGGTCAAACTGAATCAAACTGGAAAACAAGGCTCTACAATAACTAACTCTACCAACCTGACTTGTTGACTTTGCGGCCAACAGTTGGGAGTGATCACACTCTGAGTCGCTGGCAAACAGTGGCACACACACACACACACACACACACAACTTTGTGTCATTTGAGGACTGACTATCTTGTGGCTATCAAGTGATCATATATGCATGTGTGAAATGATGGTAGTAAACAGGTGCATTGGGTGTTTTTATTCATCTGTTCTCACATGTCATTTTATAATGTTTCTGGCAACTTCGTGGCCAACTGATATAGGCCTTCAGATCGATGCCCTCATCTCAAATACAATCATGAATGTATAGTCTAAAAGTGAGTTGTCTCACAGTGAAACATTTACTGCATAATTACATTTATTCACTCTATTGGAGATTAAATGTGCTGACAACTTTCGCGTTTGACAACTTTCAAAATAAGTTTGCTTGTGTAATAAACATGATTATATTCATTATAGAGCTGTAACAGTTGAAAATATAATAATAGATAATGTAGATAATCAAATCAGTCAGAGGACCTAAATGTCACGGCTGGTTCCAACTTGCCAACTATGAAGGCTTCATGTTCTTCTGTGGTTTATGTAACTCACAGGGTGTGGGTTGAACAAACCAAACATATTAATACGTCACATTGGTTTTAGGAACAATTATTCGATTAGTCATGAATAATAACCACCAGATTAATCAGTGATGGAATAATTAGTCAGTTAGTTGCAGCCCATCGGCAAAGATGTTATTATAGGAGCTGATTTTGTTTGGCTGTAAAGCACAGACACATGTAGTGTGTAATGAAAGTTTGAGTTGGAATTGATCTACAGTGTATAACCAGGACACAGTAAATATTTCTCATTTCCCAGATGGATAGATGGACACGGGCCAACACACATAGTCCTTTTTCCAATTTCATTGTGAGGGTCCATCGGTGTGAAATAACAATACAGGTGCGCAGCAGGGGCGCTGCTAGAAATTCTTGGCCCTCTGACAAGAGCTCAGGCAGGGGCCCGTAAATGTAAATATCTATAATCCCTGTCATGTGTCAGGGCCCCTGTCCAGCTCAAGGGCTCATGAATCATTCAGATCTCACCTCTCCACATTTGGCAAAGCTGCGTGATTGTGTTACTGACGTGTCGGCGTCACAGTGCGGCCACAGCTAAGAGGTTCAACCACTTGTCAGGAAAGGCAATTAGTGCTGTATCGAACAAAACTGTGCCATCAACTAGATCTGTACTTCAGTCTTGGCTTGTGTCGTCTCCTCTTTAAGAAAAATACCCTGTAAAACAAGAAGCATTGATGGTCTACAATGAGCTACGATGATTAGTCAATTAATCAATTAGCAGATTTGAATAAAATCATTAGCAATTAGTTTGAAAAGTCAAAGTCTGTCCAGCTCCTCAGATGAAAAAGTTGTCTGGTTGCCTTTACTTTATGATAGATAGAGTAGTTCTGGTCCATTAGTTAGACTAAATTGAGCTTTTTGGAAATTGTGTGAGAAGTCCATTATTTTACAGCGTTCAACAGAATAACAACCATCAATCACTCGAGAAAATAATCTGACGTTAATGGATCAAAACTTATTATTAGTTACAGCCTTAAACATCACTCTACATTACACTGCAGTATTTACACTGTACCGCTCTTTTGCTCACAACTTGGACGAATAGTAGATCTCTGCTGTAAATAAAACACAATTTTAAAATGAGCGCTGCCACATTAATCAATTTTTGAACTCCTATCAAACCCTGTGACTTTTCCCTAGAGGCCCCAACTTTGGCCACGCTATCATTTACACGATAGAGTTCAGTATTGTCTGTGAAGCAACTCTCCTGGGGACACTTATCAAGCCCTCACTGGTTGTACACATCTTCTCTGTTCCAGTATAAAGTATCAGCATAAAGTGTAGCCGGACTGGTTCGTGATGACACTCAAAACCTTCAAAGTGTTTGAGAATAAACGTTTACCTCCTCACAAAGAATGACATATTTGCAAAAGCTAGAAAGACACACATGCCCCGTGGCTCCTGAGGCCGCTGCCTGTGAGTGCTCGTCTCCTCAATGCTAACGTCACGCCACATTAGGGCGTCTGTTGAGGGGATGAAACACAGAGGAGCGTAGGAGGCCAGGTGACACTGGCCAGGGCCGCTCTTTGTCTCTGCACTGTTTGTCCTTTCCCTTTAATGACAGCAGAGGCAGTCAGATTGTGTGCGGTGGTGCATTAAGTAACATTATCCTTCCTTAAGTTGCTCATCTGACGTTTGTCATGGCACCTCTCTTTTATCACGGCGAAGCTCTGGTCACTGTTTACGCTGACGTCTCCGTCAGGTTGCATGACTTTTTAAACACAGCCACCGTGTCATCAGTACTTTTGGCTCTAACCAGACTATCACTTACACTAAATCAAATGTGGTATTTTTATTTATTCATTTATTTGCTGATTTGACCTAATTCACGGTTTATACAGCCCCCGGTGTGCTCTGAAGCCTGTAAACTCATTCCAACTTGCCTGAGAGCAAAAATAAAACTGCTCTTAAAGAAGTACTGGAAAATTCAATTTCACAGCAGCAGAGATGGTATTAATGTTGAGAAAATGAAAGAAGATATTGGATTCTCTGGTTAGATTGTACAGCAGTGAGTGTTGTTGCTGCAGCGCCTGCCGAGGCCTGTGAGGTGTTGCTTCTGTTTTCAGACCTCTCAGGAAATACTCTATTCAGCCTCGGGTCTGGTTATTGACGGAGTACAATACAGTCCTGTTTGCCTTTCCTGAAGACATCACGTCTGACATGACATCATGATGCAATGAGGTTGAAGGATTTGTTATGACTTCGTTGAAGACCACTGTTGTGCACAGTGCACACAATTCGGCATTGTTCTACAGTGACAAGAGAATGTAAAGATCTTAACAAATACACTGTACTGAGCCCAGAAACACTTGGCAAAGCCTCTCCGATTGTCATTTAAAGGGGAAGATGCTGTAATAATATGTGACAATGCCGCCCAATGGATAGTATCTCTAGTTTAATGCAATTTCCACATCTTCGCCCACAGCTGTCACCTCTGCCTCTGCCCTGGATGGTGACCTTTAAACAGAGCTGGTGTCAGAAGTCATATGATCAGTCATTGCCCATCCTGACAGTCTTTATTGATTTGTCTCCAGGGCATTTTATAAACCTCTTGACCCTCCAAGGTCACTCGGTGGACAGCACAAATAGCTGTCTTTCAGCAAGGCCTGATACCGTCTACATCTCTCACAGGCAAACACAAGCAGCATCCAGTCAGTATTTCAAATTTAGGTGTGAAAATGCAGGCAGTTCTCAAGGACAAAGAAGTGTTAATTAGGCCTAAATTCATTTGGCTGCCAGGATTTTATGATGCAGAGATGTCACGATGGATAGGACAAAAGTATTGTGGGACAGAAATCTACAAAAATCACTTGATGAGATGATATTTGCTCAGTTCAAAATAAAGCCCTGCCTCACGTTTTAATGAGAACACAATGTCTGTGAGAAAATGCCTCCTCCACTAAACCACAGCGACCTTGGCATAGTGCTTCAAAGAGAGACGTGGAAACAAAAATGGGGAGAGTTGCTCACAACGAAGGGTAGTGAGTGTGAAATCAGGCTCATGATGACTTCTAGCAGATTCTTTATCAGTCTCAAACCCAGAGCGACAGATGTGATGTGAAAAAAAAAAAAGATGTTTGGCTCTATTAGTTATTATGGTAAGTGGGAGCAGTTATGATTCACAGGGCTGCATGGGAAAATGTAAAAGCTCAGCTGCGTGTTGAGTCAGATGTTCTCCTGTGGGTCTGCTCTTATTTTGACACTTCCTCTTACCAACAAAGCAAAAACAAATACCATTAAATCTCATTTAATCACAGTGATACTGTAGATACCATTTGTTTCTGGGACTCGACTCTCGGGCATAAACACTGCAATTTATGTGTTTTCATTAAAAAGCAGTCAAAAGCCACAATGGGACCTATATAACAACCACTCCCTACTATTATAAGAGTTGCTTTGTTTGCACCTTACATGTTAGGTGAGGCTGATCATTTTGTTTTCTTTGTCCTCCTCCTCCCGCTTCCTTTACCACTCTCTACTCACAATTTGACAAAATGTGTTCCAGCACAGAATGAAACAAACCACAAATGAGACACACACTAGTTTAAAAATTTGGCAAGAGGTAGAATAACAAAAAAAGCAATGGGTGTTACTGGAAATGACCATTTACCGAAATTAGAGCATTTTGAATGAACCTCTCATAGGTGTATTGTTCTCCATAATTGTGTAATCATGGGAGCAATTCTGTCCTTGTGGGAGTTTTTTTTTTTTTCTCCATCCAAGGACATTTTACCATGTAATTTACCCTGCGCATTACGTGTCTGCACAGTAGGTGTGTGGTTGCACTGTTCTACCTTGAGGAGCTGGAAAGAGAATGAAAGTATTAGATTATTTTAATGCGTTTTTACTTAATTGGATGATCTGGGAGCAGGGAGGACACATGAGAGGAAATGACATGTGACAAGATGTCAGTTTATTATATAAAGACAACGATTAGACAGACTGTCTAATCTAATCTAAAATTTGGGGATTTTCTTCTCTCCACCTGTAGACAAAACTAAGAGACCAATTCTCTCTTCTCCACACAGACTCTCTGAACGGGCCATTTCCTGCGGCATCACACCGATGCCACCACAAGCCCAAGCGCTGCCTGCCCATACAGCCATGTGGAGGCTTGTCCTCCATCCCATTACTCTTTCATCCCACCACCAAGGGCTCACAGATCGTCATGGACATGTCCCAGAGGACGGTCAAGAGACAGGCCAGCTTCTGTAACGCCATCACCTTCAGCAACAGACCCATCGCTGTGTATGAGCAAGTTCGATTGAAGGTAAACACAATGCTGCAGGAGAGTAAAGTATGAAAAAAAAACGACAACACTAACAAACAACCCTATGTCCTGGTGATTTTCTAACCACGAGTACTGGTAAAGTTAACCCAGTATTGCACTGGTGCCCTATTAAATCAAATTGGCTCAATGGTGATCAAATCAAAAGATTTTGAGGCGCTGATGTAAAAAATTTTGTGACATGATGCAATGTATAACAGAATTAAAACCATAAAAGAAAACACAAAACTATTCCCTCATGCTCACGTTGACATGTTTCACTAATCAAAACAAACATACTTGATGCATGTGCATGCGAGACCTCTGCATCTGCAATAAGCAGTAATATTTTCTAAAACATTTTGCTGTCACCAGGGATGCACCACGACCAGTATTAGTCATCTTATTGGCTTCCGTCGTTTCCTGTAAAAATCATTACTTCATTCAAAACAATGCTGTGCACCGATTTCTTGTATACTAATGCCAAGACACTGCAGTATTAACGCGGGTACTTGCACTTTTTGATATTACTATGAGAACAGCACAGTAGTGAGAAAGCTGTGACTGTCATAAAAAACTCCCTAAAAAAAGTCCTGACTGTCTTTCTGTGTTCGATTCTCAGAATGTTTTTGTTTTTCTTCTTCTCACTCGCTCACTCTGTCTCTCTCTCTCTCTCTCGCTCGCTCTCTCCTCATCCCCCTTCTTTGCTGCCCTGTTTTCATTTTCTCTCTTTTCTCCCTCTGCTCTTGTGTGGGCCAAAGCAGCAGCAGCTTAGAACAAGTTTCCACTTCACCTATCAGGCCATCTATGTCTCGAAAGTGAGAGAGCAGGGCAAGCATTGCCATGTGAGGAATACTGTTATCTTGCACGGCAAATGCAAAGTAAACAGAGGTTCGAAATAAGACAAAAATCGTTTGCAGGTGATAAACATACCAGGGTAGCTAGTTTTAGTTTGCTTAACAGCAAATGTGTTGTTTTTAGCCACGCTAGCAGCTTTGGCATTGTGGAAGGCAACATATTGGATTGCCTTGAAACTTGGCCCAAGCATCATGTCTACCTCAGGGTAAACTGCAATAACTGAAATTTTTCATCTTAGCCATATTATCAGATCAGACTCAGCCAAATACGTATGTATATGATCAAACAGCAGGAAGATTAAATGGCATTTTAATCAGCCTTAGCTGTGCTTTATGTTCAGTGCTAATTAGTGAATTCTGTCATGCCAACTCCCCACAACAGAGACTCAAAGCGCCTTTTTGTTGCCGTCTCAGAGCCGGTCACATGATGCTTTAAAAAGCGATTCATCTTCAGCTGGTTATCTTCGCTGATTACATATCTGTGCTCTCCAGATCACTAAAAAACAGTGCTGCTGGAGCGGTGCCCTGCGACTTGGTTTCACATGTAAAGACCCGTCCAGGATCAACCCTGACACCTTGCCCAAGTACGCCTGCCCTGACCTCGTCTCCCAGAGCGGCTTCTGGGCAAAAGCCCTGCCGGAGGAGCTCTCCAACGAGGGAAACGTCATCTCCTTCTGGGTGGACAAGAAGGGCAGAGTGTTTTACCGAATCAACGACTCCAGCTCCATGCTGTTCTTCAGCGGGGTCCATGTCTCTGAGCCTCTGTGGGCTCTCATAGATGTCTATGGCCTCACTAGGGGGGTCCAGCTGCTAGGTGAGTAACTTAGTATTTCTTTTTTTAAATTCATTTTGCACTGGGTGATTTTTTTTTCCCATCATGCTTCTTCACCACAGGAAATCAGCTGCATGTGACGTGGTTTTTTTTTTTCACTGCCAGTGGTTGAAGGTGATGTTACATACAGCGCACTTACTTTTCCCACACCCACCAAATAGCTCAATGGAAAAAGATGGTGGGAGATTAGATAACTAGTACAGTTACCACGGTTGTTAGAATCAAAGAAATTTCCCTTACGGCAGAATTTCAGAATGTCTCAAATCCTTTTAACAAGTTGCTCTGTGCTGTTTTAAGGGTCATTACATCAAAGAAATTAGGAACAAACAGGTCCCTCTCGATCATTAAGATCACTCTTTCACCACACTGAACAATCTGAAGAATGACTGGATTGCAGATTGAGATGCATTTATGAAACACGTCATGCGACACAAACAGCTGTGTCCAGTTTTTGAAAACAATGTAAAACTATGCTAAAGAGATAAATAGAAATCCTTGCGGACGCCTCAATACTTATTTATAACCATTTCCAAGAATCGCAACGCCTCTCCCGAAAAGAATAGAGGCTGTCAGCACCGTTAATAAAAATAGAAGAGGCTCCCATATTGTGCAGATAGTGCCATTTAACCTCATTTCTTACGGCGTGTTTGACAACGAGAAGCGTGCTATCTCATGATGGGCTGTTCGCTATCCAGTGGCAGAGTGCGACTATCTGGGGTTCAGTGGCCTTGCGGTGCTGAGCAGCACGCAGCTCTTGTCAAAGAACAAGAGGAGTGTGTTGGCCATCCCAAGAGGACAGACAACAAGAGGGATGATGTCAGGTAATGACATGTCTGGGGTATTTTTTTTCCAAGACAATCAAACCAGTGGAATGTCTCACTCTTTGGATCCAAGTCTGAATTTGACTTCATGTGGTATGTGGTCACCCTGCAGTCACCCCTGAGACACATCCACGTGTTAAAATGAGAGTTATGTTCACCAAACTGTTTGGTACAACATGTGATTTTTCCCATTTTACAATTTAAAACGAGGCTTCTTGCAGTCTGTGGATGTTCTTTATGCCTGTGAATGAGGCCAGCTGCTCTAAATCTCCCAGTTTCTACTCTGACTTTCCCACATTGATCACCTTCATCCCCACATTGATGGCTTAAACCGAAAAGCCTAGGCCCTCAGTCAACTGCAGGATCACTTCGATATCAGCTTTCCTCTATAGTCCGAGAGCGTCACTACTTGAGAGCATGGTATATCTCAAAGGCCCTGTATTGTCTCAGCAGTTGGCTGCAGTTCAGCAGACACTTAGTCTCTGAAATATGGGCGGACACATCAAAGTGTGTTGTTGCAAACTGGCACATGTGTGTATTTTTCTTTAACAGAAGGGTGCATTTTGATTCTTAATGATGCTTACACAATGGTCTGAAATGAATGCTACACCAGCTGATAAATTGAGCCAAATTTCACCTGTTGTGAGCTTGTAATCACACAGTCTGTCCAGGTGGGAATTACAGATCTGCTGCAGTTTTGTTTTGTTTTTTCTTTACAGGAGACAAATGGAGCGTGGAGCTGTGAATAAGCTCTGTGGCGTGTAGAGAATGGCTTGGTTAGGTGACCTTGATTTGGCTTTTGTGATAAACGTGCAAGACATTAAAAGTGTAAAAAAAAAAGAGGCTGTGATAAACCTGTTGACATAAGTAATATGAATTGCTGAGTCAGTAAGATAACATGTTTTGCTTTGTTAGGTTTTGTGTTTATTAAAGGAAGGCTTCTTACGGAGGAAGATCAGTTTACTTGTCACCAAGAGGATAATTCAGACTCTGAAACGGCTGTACAACGTCTTCTATGGCCCTGAAGGGAGCTTTAAAAGCACACTCCTGATAGGAGTCCAATACTGATTTAATATTCTTTTATAACACTGTCAAGATAGATATTTTCTTTTGTCTTTTTTGCTCCACATGTTCTTCCTTGTCAAAATACGTTGCCTACAATGCAGTGCGACCACCCATAATTTAGATGGAGATATGGATGTGTTAATGCTAGCTGAGTTTGATGTGTAAAATTGGTAGAGTTCCACTTCAAAGTCTGAGAAAATAATAATTGGTTGGTCCAGCGTTTCTGAAAACTGGAGCTTACTATGACCTCTTCATCTTGTGTATTTATGTTGAGAAAGTAAATATGTACAGACTGTGGTGGCAGATTTTCAATTCTCCAAAACGTAATAACTATTCGATCTATAAGACAAACTATTCTTTTGTGTTATATGACATCACTCCCCAGCCCACAGCTCAGCCAAAGCAGCTCTCTGTCTTATTTTAAAACTCCTGTCTGTGAATAGCTTCCTCGCCTTAAATTTTTCATTGATTAATTATAAAAGTGTCCCTGCTCGTATGTCAGCACACATCAGCGTAACTGTCACCGTGTTTGTGTGAAACGCCACCTGAGTATAGACGTCTACTGAAGACAGCGTTGCGGCCACAATGCATCATCACTGTTCTGACAAAATCCTTTTCGATTGGCTTGTTTGAACTAATGGTTTCTGTGATCCTTCCTATTTCTATTTCCATAAAAGTGGAGCCTCTTCATCTGAACCTGTAGTAATCTTGCATCATTGTCTAAAGGAAAAAACGTTGATTTTTGAGGATGTTTCTTCTTCCATTCAGCAGCAATGGCCTACTATGAAAGCACTGCATTTCAGCATTGCTACAGTCCAGGGTTTGTGGTATTATTTAGCCTGTGGATAATCCGCATCATACACATGCACCACAGGATTCCTCTGCACTCACTTGATCTTTTACAACCTTACATGCTATATTAAGGAATTCATCAAAGCTGCTATTGTATCACTTGCGCTTTCTCTCAATGCAGCCTGCTGCCAAAACAGTTTTCCTGCTATCAGGTCTTATTCTGATGTTTAAGGATCTTTTCAAGAGCTGTGTTGTTTCCTCTCTGAGCTATTATCAAGGGAGCGCAGTTCAGGAGCTAGCCACCCATGCAAGGAGTCAAAGGTGAGTATGAGATCAGTGAGACAGCTTGAAAGCTGAGATGGTGTTGCGTAAGAGAGGAAGCTAAATTAATCTGCTGAAATCAAACTGAGCCTCAGGGGTTGTCCAGACCAACAATGCTGCCTATGCAATTTAAGGAAGATCTGTTACATCACCACACTTGTCCTACTCATGCAGCTATCAATAAAGACTAAAGTGCCTTGCTTGAGATTTGTACAGAACAGCCTGTGCCGTTGAAGACACATTAGCTCATTGAGGGAGTGACAAAAGGTTTCCTCAAGTGTATAATATGTCTTAGGCAGTGTAACAGTTTTCAAAGCCCAATTTGTCAGCTGCATTTTCACTAATGTTTCTGTTTATTTACTTCCTTCTTTATATTTCTTCAAGCAATATTACAGGAAATCTGGGTTTAGATACAATTTTATGACACAAGAACACTATGCCCCAGCGGCTATATTGTAAAAATGTCATGTTTAAAAGGTAAGTCTTTGTTGTTTTTTTTATGTTCCTGATACATTTTAGAGCATTATCAAGTTGTAGAAGATCCGGAAATCAGGTCAAAAATATCCTGCAATTGCTTCCAGTTGTACTGCATCTCCCAGAAGTGAAACACATATGGGACTGGTATACCTCTGTGCAGTCCAAAAAATAATAATAATGCTGCTCTCTAAACACATGTATAGCTGCAGTCTTAACAGAATGTGTTTGTTTATGGGACAAATCCCAAGAGACCACACAGCATCCACCGTTTTGCACAGGTATGATGGATTCCTTCCAGGTTAGATAAGCGGAGCGAGTCAAAGGCATCTTTTGATGGATGCAAGATGCTCTACTGGGGGTTTGTTTACTAGGGGTAGATGAGTCACTTAATCACTGACAGAATGGTAGTGATCCGTGAGACCGGCATCAGCTAACATCATCTGCAACCTGTCTCTTTAGTCATTAGAGAAGAATCCAAAATGGCTGCCAGACTGTCAAGAGGCTGCGTACCTCTCAGGTGATTAAGAGGAGGGTGTTGACATCAATCATCTCTGCACACGGCGTTGCGATGCATTAGGTCTGTGGAGCATCATGATGGGGAAAAGCTCCTGCTGTATGCTTCTTATGTGTACTAACATGCCAAGACGCATCACGGACGGTTCCAGCTC
>OMNW01001348.1:16613-29568 GCA_900303245.1 Selene dorsalis | reverse complement strand
GTATCTAATCCTGGGTGACATTTAAATGCCATGGCTGCTATTGATATATGGCTGAAATGCCTCTGGGGCATTGTTCCTATTCCTAGTGCCTGTGGTATATTTTGAGGAGAAATCTAATAAGAGAAAAGTGAACTAAGCATTAGGTTCAACCCCCGCCCCCCCGACTCCATGTTGTAGGTTGGTGACTAGAAGCAGTGTTGTCAATGTGGACTCAGAGGACCTCCATGAAGGTCACGGAGAGTGTTCTCGCTGGGGGTGTTGTACAAACAAGTTTTAACAAAAAGAAAAGGAAGAAAAGCAACATTAGGATGACAACACTGCAAAACTGTTGATTTGACAGCACACATCTGTGTGTCTCTGTCATTGCCTTCCAAAATGCATCACAGTGTCTGATCTGGCACCGTGTCCTTAGTTGCTGCCTTTTAAAATATTACAAAATATTTTATGTAAATGTTATGGTCTGGCTAAGGCTTGGTTGGGTTAGGAATGCTGAAAGACTACTGTGTTAAAATAAAGGGTCATAGTTTATTTAAATTTATTCAATATTCATTTTTCATGGAAAGTACCATGGCAAATGATATTATTTACAGGCTCTCAAAAAGAGTAATTAATTGAAGGAATTAATTAATTATGAATCAACAATAAACCATTCTGTAGCTGAATGGATAATAAATGGACATAACACAACACACAACACTACACAACAGCTGATAGCAAAGACAACAGGGTCACTAATGCTTATATTTTATTTTCCATGTTGCTTTCACCAGTAGAAATCGAGGGAATTACTATAGGGTACGACTGTGGGTGTCCATGAATGTTTCCAAGGTTCCTATTATCACCTCTCCAGACCACAACACAATCCTTTAGTTAGAGTTTTAAGTCTAGAATCGTACTCGCAGTGTTTCCTTTCTCTGCACCTCTTTTCGTTGTTGGGAAATCTCACAGTAGTGTGGATGGAAGGAGGAGACTTGGCAAAAGAGATGAGTTTTAAAACAAAAAACATAGTGTGTAGCTGTCCTTTCCCCTTCCCCTAGTCCCCTTATCACAAAATGAAAAAAAAAACTCTGTATTTGAGTTATCAGAAAGTCCTGCCTTTCAGCAGTCAGTCATCAATCTATTATTTTGAGTTGATGCCATCTACAAGAAAGAGGTGAAAGCATAAAGAGAGGACAATTTAGAAAACAAATTAACAATATCTGCCTTATTAGTGTGAGAACTTAATGGCAAAAATGAGAAACAAGTTTGCCTGTGATGATCCAGACAGCATATTCCAGAGGTCACCCATAGTGATGCTTAAGAGGATTTTAATTAAGCTGCATTAGCTCTGCCACACCAGAAATGATTGGGTCAAGAGACTTTGATATTTATGGTTAATGATCATGTGGGAAGCACACTTACTATAAGACTCTTCCTCAAGGGAAGTATTCAATGGTAAGCTTTTCACAATCGCCATGAGCTGCTCTAATTTTCTAAATGAAGCTTTAGAAGCAGAAAAAAAGAAACACTTTTGTGTCTAGCACTTTCCTCACCATTGCACTTTAATAGCTTCTACAACTTTGTACAAGATGTCACAATTTAATGGAACACGTTTGATGTCATGTAAGGGGGTTTGGAGCTGGACTTTAATAAGGCCGTTAAGTGGTAATGAGACTGAACATTGCTCTGTGAGGCCATGATGACTGCTTAAACACTGTGGATGTGAAGGCCTCCTGTTCCCCAAGGGCGGAGACACCCAAATGTTAACTGGATTACACAGCTACTTCTTCTTTGAAATAAATATAATCCTCTACTCCAGCTGCTAAATGGCCTTGTCTTTTTTTTTACCCTTTTATTCTCTCTTTTTATACTTCGTTGGTTCTCACCTCTTCATGAATGAGCAGTAACAAGAGAGGGAAACATATTAGGCCACCAATTGAAAGATTCATTTCTAGTTGCGTTTGAATTCCCCCTGGGGTTTAGAAAATGCTTTGTACATGTGAGCTTTAGTATTTTCCTAATCTTTCAAGTTGGCTAGTATTGATTACCATTCCAGATGCAATGGATGCAATGTAAATGTTGAATTGTTATGGGTTTTGTGACAGTTTAGACAAAGCATTACCCCAAATCTGGTGATTAATACCATGACGGGACTTTGGGAATGTAAGGTGAACTTTCTATAGAAGCTGCTGTTACACAGAGACCAGATGGCACAGGCCTGAAAGCAAATTAATTTCAGACTGGCCAGTGTTGGTGTCAAGGTCCCAGCATTACGTCTACCTCCCTCAACCTTATCTTTAATTATATCCATTTCTCTGTGTCTGTAAAAAGTCAACTCTGTGTGTAGAGGCTCAAACAGAACAGTAGGTCTGGTGAACAGGTAGTGTGCAGGTAGACTGTCCATAAAGCTAGCACTGAGTGACTGGCCTGACCTCAGTGTGGTAAATGAGTAAAGTTAACCTTTGTAGTTCCTTACCACCCCCATTTCAAAACAGACAATAATAAGCAGAGCACACAGTTTGCTGTGTTTTAAATATGTAATTATATCATCATAGATCTTTTCATGTACATCTCCTGCTGTGTGATGGATGTATGCAGCACATTTACAGTTAAATGATGTAGATGTGGAAGAGGAGGCACAGTTATCTCAGTCAGGAAGCTGACTGACAAATAATGTAACAAAATTACATTTTATTATTTTTTGTTACATTTATATCATCATTTCCTTTACATTTAATAGCACTTTTAATCATATCTGTATTGTTTATTACATATATTGTGTCTGTCAAACTGCTCTCCACAGACCTTTCTGCTGCAAGTGTTCACTCACTTGTCATCTTGGTGACCATTGCACTCGGGCTGTTTTTTTTTCTCTCTCTCACTGCTGAATTATTATTATTTTTATGATGATGATTATTATTATTACAGCTTGCTGTCTCACTTTTGATTGATAGCAACCCCCCAGACACAATAACAAATATAACAACAACAATCGTATGTTGCCCTCAGTGCACCTACGGGCAAAAGCTGCTTTGAGGGTTGACCACATTATTCCTCCTGTTTTAAACAAAAGCCAGCTCGGCAAGTAGAAAGGGACAGTGGGAATAACTGATGGTAAGGAAATGAGCCTGCAGTATAATGGGTATTTCAGGGCAATTATTCATCACCAGATGCACAAATGAGTCACACGTTTAACCTTTTTAAACCAAAGATTATTAGTCTGCATCCACTGAATACATATTCCAGCAGTTGGTTTACGTAACCAGTGGAAATCAATGTCTCTTAAACATACATGATCTCTGTGGAGAGAGACTCCAAATGAGTTGATTTCTCTCTACATCCTAACTACACAAAAGTTATCAAAATGCAAACCTCTTGTGTAAAAATAATGCGGAGAGAATGAATTTGAATACATGCGCACATTTGCCTTTCCACAGATTTCATACAGTCAACAGTAAGTGATGCTAAATGAACTCATCAGAAGCAGTAGTGAAGGACTGGACACAATATGGCTCCTCT
Source organism: Selene dorsalis (assembly GCA_900303245.1). Taxonomy (NCBI): domain Eukaryota; kingdom Metazoa; phylum Chordata; class Actinopteri; order Carangiformes; family Carangidae; genus Selene; species Selene dorsalis. The sequence goes on along the minus strand of OMNW01001348.1, from coordinate 26,070 downwards.
GAATAGTCTCCAGTCCCTCTTCAGGTCTGATTTAAAGCCTGTTGTTTTTATCCCCATAAATACTTGGATGTGGGGAGGGTAGCATGTTTTATAGGCTGACTGCCTCTGTTTCCGCTGACCAGAGTTTACAGGAGGACGGGTGTCATATAAACATGATAATATAGCAGCCTCACTCATAAGCATTGGGAAGAAATACTCAAGGCTTTAATTCATTTTATTGCAGTATTCATTTTATTGCAGTATTTTATCATGGATGGACAGGGGCAATAATCTGCTGTGTAAATGATTGCAGGAATGTATGGTTTCAAAATGGATGGAGCAGATGAAGACAAGATGAGGTGGAAGGCCAGGAGTAATTGGGACAAATATTTACGTATGTATGTATTTACATGCGTATTTATGTACCTGCTGCTCTGTTCTGACCCTATCTAGATCAAGTAGGATATGTCGCCTTCATATTTCAGCACAATTTGTTTTAATATTTTATTTAGATTTAACTTTTGAATCATTTAAATCAAAACTAAGATAAAAATGTTGGTGCACACAGCTCAAATATGGGGGAGGTGGTAGCCTATCTTAACAGGTTCTGTGTAATATGAAAAGTCAGCATCATATAGCATGTCATCACGTGACACCAACCTGGAAATTGAATCTAAGTTTACAATGTCTGAAATGAAAGCAGTTCCCATGGTTCACCAACAGCTCTAATAGAGTGGTCCCAGTGATGATGTATCCAGCAATGATAGTTTCTTTTTTTTTTAGCCATATCATGAATATATAATGTATAGAGAGATGCAGGCCCAAATCTCAAAACAATCTAACCAATTTTTGATATAAAATAAAATATTAGTGCAGATTTAATAAGACAGGAACACTTTTGCTACATCATAGTTTTTAAAGTTTTTTTCTCCATAATCCTCAGTTTCCAATTCAGACCTTTAAAACTTTTTTGAATAAAACAATCTCAGAGGGAAATATTGCTCTCACTCAACTGTATCACTAACAAGAGGTGAAAAAGGTTAAAAACACTGTGTTGTGACTGTGCATATTGCCAAAGCCAAAGTAAATTATATCGCTATTATTATGTCTGTATTTGAGAATAGTTTTTCCCCTTTCAGTAAAAACATCTAGTTTTCAAGGAATGTTTTGCTTGACCAAATGTCAGGGCACTTAAGTGTAAACATGCTCTACCTGGCCTGAACAATAGGGATATGTACTAAATTGCAATGCACCACACAGGTTATTCAGCAGCTGGTGCATTCTGATAGGATGTAAAAAAAATATATATTTAATGGTGCAGTGATGTTTTCTTTTTTCTATAAAGATAAATGACTTAGAATTTCATCGCTCCCAGTTAGGATGTGAGGAGACATGACTGTCTAATAAATACAGTCCGAGGGTGTGAATTACATCTGTCCTCATTGTAAGTGTCTCATTAAGCCATGCTCTCTTGATTGAGGGATACATGGTAGCAAATTATAGGGGAGAACTGTTTGATGAAAATGTAGTGCGTAGGACAAAAAGATAAATAATTTTAGCAACTTGAAGGTGAGCACAATCCATCAGACCCCTGTGGAAATGAATGCAGTTTTTTTTCCCTCCCCTCACAAAAAGAGCAAGACAGTCGCAGACCAGACAAATCACACACTCCATGGTGACATGAGGAATAACTTAAATGTTCAATCACAGCAGGACGATACATGGCCCTTAAGTGAGAGTTTTAGACTCTAAAGACAAGTCATGTTATGTACAGTAGTTGACAGCAAAGAACACGTTAGCTTCGATGCCACTTAGAATGTCAAATGAGATATGTTTTTTTCTTTAACACTTAAGAGCTCAATGAAAGTTGAAAGTTTTTTTCCAACGAGGTAGTCTAAAATAAGCTACCTGTTACAATTAATGAAAAGATGTTCAAGATGCCAACATGTCCGACGTCTTTCAGATGTAAGTGTCACATGGAGATTTTGTAGATTTAAATTTAGATCATGTTGGATAATGGCATGCAGACCCCGTCCAGACAAAGTGCCGAAGAGCACTGGATGACTGCCTTTTTTTTTTTTTTTTTCCCAAAATGACGTTGAGTTTCCCAGAGTTCATTAGTGCAGCCATTTCAGGAGAAGGCAGATGCCTCACACAACAAAGGCATCGCTGCTCAAAGGCAACAGAGTGCACTTAGCTTGCTCAGTTTCTCAGCAGGGGGTGAAAAAGGAAGCTGCGCTCTGTGGGGTCAATTAACAGCATCAGGAGCGTCAGACATAAAGGCCTGCTCATTGAGAATGCATTTTCGCTCTTGTCATCCAGACTATTCTTCTCTTATTCCATGTTTGTTATGTTGTTGGATGCTCCATCAAAAAGTCATTATTCAGAGATATTATCTAACATTGCACAAACACACAACCCGATTAGTGCGGCATCTCTGGGATTGTTTTAGAGGCTTTTTTTAAATTCTCTCTAGAAAGGAATGTTAGGGACTACTAGCCAAATAACCTTTTGGAGACCCTGCAGGGAGAATAATGTAGTCAATATCCAATGGCACATTGCTTGTGAATGTGAGATAATGAGTATTTGGGGGTTCTCTTGTGTGCTCATTTACTTTGTGTTTATTTGAAAGCCAATGGCTCAAAGTGAGAAGATAAGCATGCTAGCCTTGTAATGGGCAGTTGTCCTGCCCCTATAATTGATCCTCATCTGAAGCCACATGAAAATTACTGTAATGAGCTGAGTGATCTGAATGTTAATTTGATTCCAGCTGGTGAACCTGTTCACCTGACAGCTCCTCTTGGAGTTAAGTTGACAGTGCATGATGTTCAGTGAGTGTATATACACGTACAGTTCTCTATGTTAAGCTTGCAAACCGTCACACACCTGATGTCATGGGGTGAGAGGCCCTTATTGGAAATATGGTTATCTCTACATGCACCACCTGCACACTAGTGTAATGTAATGTTATCTGTTGGCTGATAAAGGTGGAATATAATTACATTGCTTTAACTTGGAGATGTAGGAGACACCAAAGATGGGTTCCTTACTATAAATTCATTGAAGAAAAATCCCAAATTAAGAAACAGTGAAATAATCAAATATCACCAGAGAAAGCCGACCAGAGCCAAAAGCAAAAGAGATCTGACTCATTTCACACTTGACTGCCAAGTCTGAGTTTTCACTTTCAAAATGAGAAAAATACATATTTGAAAAACATGATGTAGGGAGTCTAAAATCTGTCAGACAGTACTGTAAATCCATTAGGCCTCCCATGGGGGAGACATCTACTGACAGTTTCCACTTCCTCTTTGCCCTGATAGATGCCACAATTACACATTTAGCAAGTCAGATCACATTTAATCAAGCTGCTCCTTGCTGTCAATTTTTTAGGCCCTGCCAGTCATTTGAATAATGTTAAGGGACTCGGGGGTGATGCGGTGATGGGATGTGCTGCTCACTTTTCTACTCCATTCATTCCTTTGAGAAATTGATTTTATTATTTTGTCCTTTTCTTGTAAGGTTTTTGACATTTCCACACCAGATTGATTATACTCTTTGTATAACTTCTTGATATCAGTTTTGAAAACGGTCTTAATGCTGAGCTTTAGTTAAGATAGATGATAAATATAGCATTGCTGTGCCATTTGACAGCTTGGATTTATCCCATATTTTTGTCCATCTCTCTGCACAGTGTATGATGAAAAGGCAGGATTAATTTGCTTTGAGAGCTGTGTCAGATCCATGTGAATCATTTGTCACAACATCATATCTGTTCAACAGGCTGCTCCTTTTTCAAAGACAGTGATATGTCTTTTCTCTTCCACTCAACGCACACCAAATGTCAGCAGCCAATGCATTAATTCCATTCCCACAATCAATAGAGCACATTAAGTGCAGTTTACCAAAGTCCAACAAAGTATTTTTGACCCCTGCTGACCCTGCCCCGAAGATAATTCACTCTCAGAGAACAAATATCCAAATTACTCCAACTCTGCCTTTCCCTCTATGTTTACTGCAACTCCAAAGTGTGACCCATCCAGCAGGGGTCACTGTGGTCTTTAGAGAAGTCCAGCAGAGCACCTTTTCCAAGATGCTGCATTTCCTCTGTTCTCTTCCAAAAGAACACACATCTTCAGTATGCCATTATGAAAAATACCCTATATAAACTGAGTGGGTCTAACAGGGTCTTTAATGGTGTTGGCTGGAGTAGTGATGCTGGTGGTAATGAGTTGGAGTGTGTTGAGCCGGATATGTATGAAGCTGATGCTCAGATTTTATTATGAGCTAATGAGCTTATAATATGGACCTGACAACAGTGTCATTGTTAGTTAAAAATAGTCCTGCTGTACTTAAAGCAGAAAGCATTGGTTGTGTGTAAAATGAGTAGTAACAACATGGCAGCCATAGCACATTTTGTATTTTTCAAAAGATAATTTTCACTTTTCACAGGCTTACTTTAGCCTCCAAAGAATGTTCACTGATGTCTTATTATCTGGAGAAAATTTCATTTTAGGCAATTTTACTTGAAGTTTGCAAGGCGAAGAAACCATTTGATGAGTCACAGGTCATGTCAAGACACCTGAAATAAACCCCATCTTCGCTTTGAGGCTCAAAGAGATTGTTCTCTTTAATAGTGTCGGATGAATGGTGGTGCTACCTTTTCGTAGCTGAGAGTGTTACATTATTTGATACGTATTGATTTGTGTGTATGTGTGTGTGTGAACATGAGTCATACTCACACCAGCCTGAAAAGAACATGTATGTAAAAAGTATCCAGTGCTTTGGTTCAATAGCAGAATATTTCAGAGCATGTGTGACTGAGTGTTTGGTTTGGTGTTTGGTTTTTCTTATTTTTCTTTTTTATGGCCAATCTGCTGTTTTGTGGCCTGTAGTACAAGGAATTCCACAGGAGGAGAAGAGCCACAGAGTAGGATTTTGTGTGTGTCCTCCTCACACAGCTGCATGCCCCCACTGATAGCACTTAGAAAAACCACACAAGGACAAAAGCCTGGCAGGGGTATAGCAGCTTGTGTATGTGCATGAGCATGTAGGTGTTTTTCTTGTGTCTTGGCATTTTTTTTTCTTTGTTTGTCATGTATGCATATGTTCCGAGACGTGCATTTATTCAATAATGGGATTGTGCCTGTGCTTGCTACACATGCATGGGTGCCTAATCAACAGTAATTTGCCTCTGTACTTAAACCTGTGCTCCGTGTGCAGACACATACTGGCACATCCACTGAACAGGCAAGGTCAGCATGCCTTGTCCCCGAATACCTCCAACAACACAGACATAATCTGTGCAATTAGCACCAACTGCCAGTCTTATACTGGTGCAGATCGGAGGCAAATGGGCTTTGGCTTCTGTGTTTTTCACTGTTGTTTTTTTTTCCTCCAAGGTGTACATGCCTTGGTTGATCTGAAAAGGTTTTGCAGAGCTGGAGAATGGGACAACATAAGGAGAGACCTTTTCACTGATGAGCTGCTGTGTAGCAACCTTGCCTGAAAGCCCTTTACAGCCCTGTCAGATGGTGCTATCAGGGAGCCCTGAAAGAAGTACATGGCATCATGATAGATCCACTGAGAAAGAGATGGTGAGAGTAGTTGGAGGGACAGGAAAAGAAGGATGGAGGAAGAGATAGAGAACATCAAACCAAAGAAAATCAATGTGGTCTGTTCCTGTCGTGTTTCTCAGGCGCTGGAATGATTAAGTTAACTGGCTAATGATCCTCAAGGCCCGATCTTATGCCTAATCCCCTGGTGCACTGCTGACCCTCTCTGGGTTACGCTGTGGGTCCCTTAACTTGATGGTCTGGAGACTGATGACTTATTTATTTACACACAGTTACAAAACATGGGCTCAAGATCAAACTTGCCAGTACATGAGAAATCACCACAGCATGAATATCACCATGTTGCAGAGGCATCTCTCAAGTGATGGGATATATTCGGCAGCAGGTTAGCACTCAGTTCTTGCTGATGTGTTTGAAGCAGAAAAAATGGACCGGTTTAAAGATCTTAGCAATAAGGCCAAATTGTAGTGGCTACAGTAGATAGCTGGGGTCAGAGCAGTTTCAGATCTTGCGGTGCAGCAGCTACAGGGTAGTTGATGTCCAAGGCTCATTGATACACGCTGGGAGCAAAAGCTAACCCATGTAGACAGATCCCATAAGAACAGCAACTGTACTGTAGCTCAAATTGCTAAAAAAAATGTATGCTGGCTGAGGTATCACGGCTTAACTGTGTACGTCAGACACCCCCATAAAAACTGTTCACACCATCTCTACAGAATAATCCTCTCCTCCACAATACAGTCGTGGGCTCATTACAATTTTAGCACTAGTTTTCTTGCCCACATATGACAAAATATGCATATTTACGCTGTCTCTCTGACTTGATGCATGTTCTGTTTAGTTCTTCAGTTTGTCCAATGTGTGATTTAGTGTGGGGGAGATATCAGCCCTGGAGGTCATATGGAGGACAGGTTGACGTGATTGCAAATGGAAGGACGATGAAAATAATCCCAATCTATCTAATTACAGTGAAGGTCTTATTGCAAATCACCTTAATCTTTAAGTAGAATAAAGCCAAGTCTAATTTCATCCTAACTATAAATGAGAGCGGAAAAACTCCAGACCAGTTCCATGTTAAATCACAGTAGAAATACCAGATGGTTAGTATTAACGTTTAAATTCTAATTGTCACTATAATTGTTAATTACTGCGGTTAATTACATACTTGAGTGGTTAATTTGCAACCAGCAACATTCTCCCAGACACATCAAGCAATGTAGATTTGTTATGTGTCAGTCAGAACATGGCAGAAGGTAGTGACAGTGCTGCTTTGGAGACTTTACAGCCTCTGTTTTTGCATCACTTAGTGGGTACAAACAGGTTCTGAAATCAGAGTAAACCTGCTATGATTTCCCCCTTTTACTCTGCCACATGAGTTTACCTTTCAGTTTGGAGCAATGTCATCATGTGCACACAGAGAGAGTAGAGAAGGAGTGAGATGTTACATGCTGAGCTGCCATCTGAGGCGCTTCGATCTGCGACTGTGTGTTTTTGAAACTTATGTCAGGGCTGCAGCTCACTCTTTCATCCAGGAGTGTAGTGTGCTGTGGTGTTTCTGCTTAAACGGCATCATTCTGGGCATGTGACAGGTTTGTACAGTGCCTGTGCTCTGAGAGATGTTAGAGAGTGGTAAATATTAATGATAATACATTTGTTTACATAGTGGGCATGCAGCAGACAAACCCAGTACTGCTACTGCTTCTGGTCCCTCATCCTTCTCTGAAAAAGACATGTCATGATATTTTTGTAGTGTTAAACTGCAAACATTCCCTTGGTGAAATGATTTCAAGTGATGTATTGTTACTTTTTTAATGTTTAATAACAGGCAATGACACTGACAACCATGATTATTTTGGTTACTATAATAAATCTTTATATCATTTCATCTCTGCTGTAAATATAGGAAAATAATCGCACTATCTTGCTCATTATATGTAGATGCGTTCATGCTTTAATCTTGTTATTGATGTACCATCCAAACATGAAGCTGCACTAATGATATTGATGCAAACTATCCCATTTCCCATCATCTTCCATTTATGTTGGAACTGTTAAGAGGGAGAGGTCTACCGACACCTTCTATAAGCCTCAGGAGTGGATCAGATTCCGTAAAGAGGTTGTATGAAGTATGAAGAGTGCAGAATATTTCCCGGCTTACAGCCCGAGAGATAGTGTTGGTTCCAAACTCACATTTACTATGGGATTTCTACCATCATGCCACGCAATCCTAAGGAAACATACCCTTCATTCACATTTAATTTGAAAGCTGTGTAGATTTCATGGGGCTTGGCATCGGGGGAGACAGGGTGAGGAAGTGAGGGAGAGAGAGTGAAAAAAGGATGAATAAACAGAGTTGCTGCTTAGAGATGGTGCTTTAACACAAGTAAAGCTCCCCTTTCAAAAGGTGGGTGATGGGTCAAAAAATGAGGCGGTGAAGGCGGGAGAGTTGTTCGATAGATGCTTCCTCGACCTTGCACGGTTTATAAAACCAAATGCCCCACAGTCCATCGCACACACTGTCTGCACACACAGCCATTCTCTTTCACTCTTATATACATGCAGGTCTGTATTTTTTGGATTATTTAATTTCTAGGTTGAGGATGATTGTCACACATAGTCATTAAAAATAAAAACGTTCCTGGGGAACAATGGAAGATGCATTGTTTTGCTTCACATTAAAAATCAGTTGGGTCTACAGCACTATCTCTGGAAAATTAATCACATTTTATCATATAATTTATTAATAATTTTGGCAGTGGGAATGGAAGCAATATCATAACATGTGCAAGCACACATAGAAGCAGTTGAGAGAATGAGTTGCTAGCCACTAGGGCTGCACGATTCTGGAAAAAATGTGGATCACGATTTTTTTGCTTAGAATTGAGATCATGAATTTCTGGTGCGGTTTTTTTTCACAAAATGAAATGTTTATTATTTATTGTGGAAGCCCGGTGGCAGGGTGGCAAGCACAGGTCAGCAACTGACAAATGGCAGGGCCTGATAGGTAACAGATTCATGAATGGAGTAGTAGGATTTAGGAAGTGTGATATCATACTGCATTGCATGAGATTAATGTTAAAAGTTGACTGAAAATTTGAAAATATAATCATGTGTTATTATAAGACATTTATTGAACATATTTAAACATGGACTATAGCAAGGCTCTTGAAATGCTACTTCTCAAGAGTTTCATTTTTACATTCAGGAGTCATGTAAACATGACGTACCACGCGTCTTTTCCCGGTCATTCATCTTCGAAACATGACTCTCTGCCAGCGGTGCACATTTGAAGCACAGTGAAAACAAATGTGTGTGAAGGATTGAGCCCTCTGATTAGGGTAAGGGTTTCTCGTAGAGGAAAATCGGAGCGTTTGTTTGTGATTCACCTTGTGAAATAAAATGCGGAAGAACTTGCCATTTAGAAGTGAGATCATATGTTAGGTGTGAATCGAGATTGCAATTTTTTACGATTTATTGTGCAGCACTACTAGCCACTTGTATTTATATTTGTATTTATACCTCTGTCTTATTAAATTTCATTGTGTTTAAGTTAAAATAATGTTCACGAGTATCCAAATATAAAATATGTGAAGTGTTCTGATCCATCCCAATACATATTGTATTCACACATATTTACACATACAACCACAGCATATATACACGCAGGCATGTCCATAAGCATTAACAGAAATGTTTTATGCACAGAGGTGGAGAGAGAAGTGAAACAAGCTATGGGAGATTGACAGTGTGTATGTATGCCCCCCATTTAAAGAGGTGACCATGTGGGGAGATTAGCTGCAAGACTTGTTTTCCCTATCAACTGTACCCAGGATCCTGTTGACGTGGAGACGCACTCCCACATGGCATTAGCCAATGACAACACTTGAGGGCACATTTAAGCT
>OMNW01001348.1:6162-16593 GCA_900303245.1 Selene dorsalis | reverse complement strand
AGGGCACATTTAAGCTTTTTTTTTTTTTTTTATCAGGTGTCTAACATAAGTCCTTGTGGATAGCATTTGTTATATCACTGCACTCCATTCATTTGTTCCTCGCAGTGTTCTTCAAATATAGGGTAATGGAATGACAAACAAACAGCATTTGAAATCAATTCAGCCCCCAGGGCTGATGAGACTTCAAATCTCCACCGGATCTCCCGAATGGTCGGCCTGAACTCGCTGAGCCTCTCCAACTGCTTAAGTCTCCTTAGAACTCAGACTTATTTATTTGTCTGCTTATTTTTAGCAGGAAGTAAAGCTCTGATGATGAATTGGGCATGCAATTCTCCCCAGCACCACTAGCAGCATAATAGCTCAACATGATGGATTTATCTGGGCATTGCTATGTATCTAGGTACTGTATGTGCGTACTGACTACAGCAAGCATGTGCACTGTAAAGTATGTGCGTTTGTGAGCAAGTGTCAGTGTGTGTTCCAACCTCTGGAAAAAAACAGAAAGAAACACTATCATTTCTCCCCCCGCTTTAGGCAGCAGGCATCACATTCCTTTTGTGCTTGTAAGCAAACGGGAGCCTAAATGCCTCACTCCCTCTCACTTAAGCAGACAAGTCTGTCATCACATGGCCACAAAAGAACTGGATTTTAAATAGCAGTAACATCAGTGCTTTAAAATGTGGCTGCATAAAACAGGTAGATTTAAAGTACTATGTGAAGTATAGCTTGGAGCAGCTGCTCTCTTCTAACCTTTCTAATGTCTGTGCAGCAGTAACTCTCGAGTACATATGAATTCAGCATGAAAATCATATTATCCTATCACAGTCAAATGAGATACTTATTGACAAAGCATCATAATTGAAAATATAATGTTTACATAACTTTGCATTGGAAATAGCTGTGCGTGTAACTGTATATCACATTGCAATAACAACTAATTTATTCCCTACAGTAAAGGATATAATCTTCTTATATCATTCACATTATCACTCATCAAGTTTTCTCTGGTGTTGTATCCATGACTACATGACAAATTAGGCCCATCAACATGTGTGTACTATTTGTTGGAATGTGTCTAGATGGACATGTGCACAAGGTGAGATAATCATGGACTTTATCCACTACCATAGTATACATTTACCCAGAGGACCAGTGTCTCTTACCACCTCCCACTCTATAATAACCACAGTCTGCCTCAGATAAAGCACAGCATCTGTTAAACAGCAGGGTGACTGAGCACACAACACAGACTACCATTACAAACGGACCACTGCACAGTGGGCCCTATCTTATACACCTGGGTGACCAGATAAGACTGAGAATAAGAGTAAGGGTGGGGGTTGGGTATGAGTTGGGGGGGAGATTAACCCATCAACCAGTGGAAATACTAGGCAGGGTTCAGTGAATCAGGGTGGCGGGGAGCGAATGATACAGAACACAGGATAGATCTACAGTGCGGAGACAGGGGGGAAATTAAAAAGAAACATAAAGCGTGAAAGGGTTTTAAACTGTATATGTTGCTGATTTCTTTTTTCCTATTGGCCTGAATTGTTCCTGACTGTGAACTCTCATGCCTTTCAAGGGTCAATACTTCCGTGCAGGCAGCAAGGAAGAGGAAAAAGAGACAAAAAGATGAGAGGAGAGAGGTGGAACGCATAGTAAATCCTCTACCCTCTTTATCCTCTTACAAACTCCAGGTTTGCACTTGTGCTTCAGGCTTTAGTCCACTGCTCTCCACAGTGTTTGCTGAAAACAACTGCTGCAGTTCACTGTTGACAGAGAAATGCATCCAAATGTTCGTGACACCCAGCAATAAAGAGCTGATGTATTATAGGTGGGAAGAAAACACAAATGAGCAAAAAGGAAGATTTTAATAACATCATTCGGAAATCGATTCCCATGGCTTTCAGTGAGTGTCAAGGAAAATGTTGGTTCCATTCATCATGTTTTTTCTTTTTTTAACCAAAAAGGTGAAATGACCATAATCTACCGAAAATACATTTTCAACACATTTTATTTATCATTGATTTATCTCCTATTGCACAAATCATGCAAAACCTATCTTTAAAAACAGTTTCTGCCACTGTGCTCGGTAGTCGTTTTCATATCTGATATGATAGTGCCATTTTGTAAACAAGCTGTATTGGAAACCAACAACTGTTGTAATGATTCTATAGTGCTGCAGTGTATATCTAGACCGAAAAGTATTAACAGCGAGATGCTAATCTTGATACGTGAATTTAATAAAGAGTGAGCAATAAAGAGAAAGATGAGGAGGGAAGGGAAGAATATGACATCTCACCTGCATTTGTAAAAATATAAGTTTGAAAAGGTCACTCTTTATGCATTTTGAGTGCAGCATGTTGTAACGGCATCACAACAACCTATTCATTGTACGTGTGCTCGTGCTGTATTTTATTTATTACAAATCTTAATTTGTCTGCTGCTTTCTGGATCATCACCACAATCTTCCATCCTCTCCTGGTCTCTGAAATTACACTTCTTTTCCATCAGTTTACATTCCGCCTGCAGAATGTTGGCATATTGCTTTTACGAGCTCATTAGGTGGACAATATTGTCCATAGTGTCAGCTCATTATGGGGAAAATTTAGAACTGTATACACATTGTTTATGTATGTAATCATAGACAATGGCAAGCACAAGATGATGAGCGGATTTTCTGGATAACTGAGCAGACAGGAGAATCAGTCAGGAACAAACCCCTTGATGGACATGCAGAAAGTATGAGGACGTGCGGAAGAGAGGGCCAGACAGTGGTTAAAACGAGCAAATAAACGCAGCAGCACACACCACATGTGGTAGGATTCCATTCTTTCAGCTGTTGGAGGATACATTCAGGGACAAGTATAGACTTAACACTTACAATCATTTTTGATTCTTACTTCAATCTGCACATATTTTCTGTATGGCTAAATTAAAAATACGAATACAAATACAATATTAGAAATACCCCCCCAACACACATACACATGCACAAGCATAGAAACGCACTTGTACATCTTGACATAATTGACCTTTGCTCTTTTTCTACCATCCTGGTCTCAACTCTTAATCTTTTACACCCAGGTTTGTTCCCCCTCAGACCTAAACATACTTCACTTTACTAGTCCTCACAAGGTCCATGAACAATTTAAATACATTGTTTCAGATAAATTCCATTTGTAATAGAGGAGCAGCTAAACACTTACTGCAAGTAATAGATAACAATGCAACCATTATGAGAGAGGTACGGCTCAAGGTTTGATATAAAAGCTTTTACAAAAATTATGTGTGGTGTAGATATAGATTTTCTAACTGCTTCAACAGCAGAGTCTCAGTAAGGCCACTCTTTTGAGCTCTTTACACAGAAGCTCTTCTTTCAGTGAATTGAATGGAGCATAGATAATGGCCATGGAGTTTTACACACCAGCCTTGCCATTAGAACGAAGATTTACTGTAGAAAGTGTAAGTACTGTACTGATTGTACACATGCACATTGACATGTGCAATGTGGTATTCTCCTGCCTGCTTGACTAAATGAGTAGCTGTACCTCTATTTTAGAGGTGAGTCATTCCTCAAATTGTGCCAGTTGTCAATCAACACCAGAGGCATGAGTTTCCATGGTAACAGTGGTCAGGCCAATGATTGCCCCCAATGTATTTTGAAACACAGTGAAATAACAATGTCACATGTTCTAGGTTGACTTGAAATGGAGCATGGTGCTGCTTCTGACATTTTTTCTTACCTTGATGCGATGTGATGGCTCTTGTTCTATCAGAAGGGCTATTGAATTAACAAAATAAGTGAGTAAATAACAAACAAGATGCTCAAAGTGTTTCAGGATCAGTGTGTGCAACGGTGATCACATTACACCTTAATTATTAATTCCTTACAATACCAGCCCCACTTCTCTCTACAAGGATTTCTCAAGAGCAGCTGTGGCCCGGCTCTGCCAAAAGGTCAGGGTAATTTTTAGCAAAGCCCCTGACAAATAAATACCTTTCAATCGAAAAACACATCAGTGGTAGTCCTACCTGAGCTTATTAAGGCTCCGCTCTCCGATTCAGGTTTTGCATGCCTCTCATGTCTCACCAATGATTCAGAATGACCCGATTCACATGCGCTGCTCCTTCATCTGGGATGGGACGCAATGCACAAAGGAGAGCAGCAGAGAGTGCATTATGTACAGTAGGTGTGAGCTACTGAAGGAGATGGAGGCCAAGTCAAGTGCTTCCAAACGTGTGTGTAGTGTACATGTAGTTCTTTGTCAATTAAAAAAATCAATGTTTTTCTTTCTTTCTTTCTTTCTTTCTTTCTTTCTTTCTTTCTTTCTTTCTTTCTTTCTTTCTTTCTTTCTTTCTTTCTTTCTTTCTTTCGCCTTTCTTGTCCTCTCTCAATGCCTCTCTCTCTTTTCCTGCTGACAGAAAGAACTAAAAAGTGCCAGCCCTGTTCTCTCTTAGCTTGAACTTTGTGTGCAGGCGGAATATAGAGTTTAGCTTTATTTTCAGTGTGACTTTTTGTTCAATGAGATTTGGAGAAGGTGACTTTTATCCCTTAGGGAAGAAAAAAAGAGAGGATGCTCTTATGCACTCACACAGAGTGAGGCAATTGGTTGAGTGAGAAAAATAAAAGGAGGTGGGTGAGGGTGGGTATCATAAAACGCTATTGCATAGGGACCCATTTGCTTAGTAACTGCTATCTTTGTATTTAACTCCAGGACTGCTTACTGGGACGAAAGCAGGCACAGGATATAATGAAATACAAAGATGTATTATGGGATATAACTAATGGAGCCATGCACCCAGATATTTCAAGGCTTACTCTCTGTGTTTAATTTCCTCCTCAGAGAATGAAGTGACCCAGAGTATTAACCTTCAAGGGGAGAGGGAAGATGCTTTTTCTTAAACACTGAAAAGAGAGAATAATCATCACCAGATTGCGCAGTCACAGAGGACAGAGCTTTGCAATGAACTCAGGGTTACTCCTCCTACCCGTAGCATCCGGGCACACCAATGTGAGTTTTGAACATTAAGGTGCAAGCCTGGTGCTAACTGATCAAAACCCTCACATCCTGCATGTCTGACAGAAATACAGCATTCATTTCTAATGAGTCCAGTGGGGACACCCTCCCATGTGGTTGCCTCTGAGTCTGCCCTCAGGGTCACGGTGGGATGGGGCACAGGGATGCTTTAAAATTGTGATTAGCCCCTCGGGTCAACGAGGGGTTGATCTGTAGTGCACCTTGAGGTCCGGCTCAATATACTACTCCCAAGTGAGTGGCCCGTTCTCCTTCATTTCCCCTTTTCACTGTCCACATGAGTACCATCACTCTAATTTCATCTCTCTCTCACAACACTGCTCTTTCACCTTCCTGGACTTGTGTGCTTAAGAGGAATTAGCATTAAAGGGGACATATTATGCCCCTTTTCCACAAATTAAAATAGTTCCCAGGTGTCTTAAAGACATGTCTGTGACATGCTTTGGTCAAAATACCCCAAGGGTCAAACATCACAGCATTTCTTTTCATCTGCTCAAAACAGCCCTGTCCAGAACAACTGGTTTCAGTGCCCTGTTCCTTTAAATGCAAATGAACCACTGCTCGCCCCGGCCCGTCCCCTCTACCAGGTAGAGGTGGTATTATGCAAATTTGAAAAACTAATGAAATCATTGTCAGACAACCAAGGGAACAGCTTGAAAAACCACATGGATTTCAATCTAGGAAGCCTGCAGATTACAGATTTTCTTTTTGTCATTTCTCACATTTCGGGGGCCGGAACGCAAGCCAAACACCCAAATATATGTTAAAGAGCCTTCAAAAAGTTATATTTCCATGATATGTCCCCTTTAAGGAAACGAGAACATAAGCCTTCCAGTGGTTCTGAAAACTAGCAAACAAAAGCCAATTCATGTTGATATCTTAATTTAGGTGAAATCACAATGTGGCAATTTTTTGGTCAGACAGGGTTTGTTGTGTGTCTTTGCTAAGCCTCAGCAGCACTGTAGCACAACCATAACTCCTGGGCTCTCTCACTGGTCACAGTAGATGCAATTGACATAAAATGTTTGGAAAATGCCTACTGCTGACAAACCCAATCATCCTTCACTCACTGTACCGGAGCCACATGGAAATAGTTGCTTTAGATTTATGTCAAATAATGTTGCATCACATCTCAACTGTAACACACGTGATGCAATGTACAGATACAAGAGCTAGGTATAGAAGCAGGGATGTGCTGGAGAGTTGGAAAAAATGAATGAAAAATAAGTAAATAAAAATCTGGACAGCTGATTCCCAATGCTGCTTGGAAGTAGTATTTGTTGTATCCTGACAAGGTGACATACTGAGACATGTGAAGCAACATGAGTATGTGGGATTATACAGAGGAAAGAAATGTACTGCATGCTGCTGCATTCTGTGACAGTGTGTGTGGTGCATTTAAGTGTACATGGTGTATTAAAGGTAGTCTGAATGCATAAATGCACACTTTGTCCATTTGTATGTGTGAAGGGTTCATGTTGGCCTCCTATAGAAAATAATAACTCTCCCGTGTTGCTTACTTTAGGATTTTAGGACACTGTGTCATACATTGTGTCTTACTTGTACTTGTCTTTTGTTTCATGTATTGTTTGTTCTAAACATGTAAAGTTTTTTTTTATTATTTTTTTTCCCAAATGCCCTTCATATGGACTCTCTCTGGGCCTTTTAGGTCTTGTTTTGCCTGTGAACAAGGTGAATAGTATACTAATGCTGCCCCACAAATGCCTACTTTAAAGTATTTGGAAAAGTTTTCTTATAGTTCTTTGGGTAGATTAAAATATTTGTCTGTACCTCCAAGCCTCTCAGTGTAATTGAATTCAAGTGGCCCTCTGAATAGCATTGGTAAAAATCAACCCATTAGCAGTCCACCAACTATCAAGATGCAAAGTAAAGCGATTGCAATGAAATGAAGAGTGCAGGAGATAAAAAGTGTTCCAGCCCTTGTTTCTGCAGTGAGGAGGCTGCTCAGCTCACCACTAACAACAGCAGCCACATTAAATTACAAAGCGGCCTGCTCCATGTTAACAGATGCCTCTGATAGGTGATAGGTTGTTGTCAAGATTATCCATGCTGCTCGGAGGCTGACTGTGTCTTTTTGGGGTCGGGAAGTGTGTGATGTGGGGGGTGAGTTAACAAATGACAAAACGGGCAGAGCCAATCACGGTTCGGGCCCCCTGATACAGCTCTGCACAGACACGTCCTCCAGCTAGAGCCCTATGATGCATCTCTCTGGCTGTTTTCTGTTAACTCGGCTCTTTCAAGGCCATCCATTCTATCGTGCCGCCTGATGTTGCAGCAAAGTCTTCCAAGTCAGCTCCCTTCCCCCCACCTACCTTTACAATCCTTCTGCTGTGTACTGCAGGTACACTGTCTTTTTTTTCCCTCTCTTTCCCTTTTGTGTGAAACCAGGGAGGGTATAGCTGTCTACTCCAAAAGGCAAAAACTTTACCTCTCAGTCATCTAGGAAATGAGAGACGAGCCTTTCCATAGTCCGAAGTTCAAGATTTTTGCCTTGATTGCATGTGAGGAGACTCCCCTGCACATGGTTGAGTACATCTCAAATGCTGACCGGCCACTTTCCTTTCCACAGTGATTCCTTTTTTATTGCTCATTCACCAACCTCTGGCAATGAAGATTGCACTACGGCAAGATGGTGTGTATCCTAGCCTGCTCAATGGCTGTCAGGTCACTTTATCATTCCCGATTCTTCGGTCAAGAGGAGCTTCCTTCTCTGACCAGCAGACTCCCAGGTAAAGATAAAAGGACAGAGCTTTCATAGACGGAGATAGTATGTTTTTCAGAGAAGAAGACCATTCAGTGGCGATGGTGTGAGGTAGCGATGTTTTACCTGTATCAACATCATCCATCATCGACTAGCTTTTTTCTCCTGCAATGCTCAGCTGGAGTCTCAGCATTCACCTGCAGTTGCAGTCTGAGAACTTCGGCATCCACCCCGTGTGTGTGTATATATATATATATTTTTTTTTTAAATTTCCATTCATTCTTTCGGCATTGACGCGGAAACGCTGGTCACCACAGGCCACCTGAACTTTAACCAAGAAAAGCACATAATACATCAAGAGACGATGCTCCTGCAGACCTCAGATTACTACACGAGATATCTCATCCATAACCTTTTATTTCTTTTATGTCCGACTCAGGTCACTCTGTGCCACAATCTCAGAGGCACTAAAAGGAAGTGAACAGCTCTCTTGGGATGAAGAAGAAGCACTTTAATATGGTTAGAATCACTGTATTTTTTCCCTATTTTATTTTCAAAAGCTGTATTTAAATTTTCTCTATTTTTTTGTTAGCACGAATAATGACATATTAGGTAATTAGTTTATTATATGTATTTTTTTTTCAGAGCTCTAGCACAAACACCTACAATAAAACAAACCAGGCATTGTTATTTTCACAGTGGAACAAAACGGAGACACAGGGGAATCAACACAGAGACAGCAACAGACTGCTGGATTCTAACTAACTGAACAGAGTCGGTTGTTACTGTAGTTAAAATTACTACTGAAAATTAAGGGGTAAACGCCACATGGAAAATAGTTTTTTCCACATGTAATGAATACTGAAGACATATTTTGCTTTGCACATGGCAAAGATACTGATCTTTCTCTTGTATTTAGGGGACATAATATGGAAATATCACTTTTTGAGGCTCTTTAACATATATTTGGGTGTTTGGCTTGCTTTCCAGCCCCCAAAATGTGAGAATTGACAAAAAAAATCTGTAATGTGCAGGCTTCCTAGGTTAAAATCCATGTGGTTTTACAAGCTGTTCCCTTGGTTGTCGGACAATGAAGTCATTAGCTTTCGAACTTTGAGAAAACACACATTGCAACACAGTAACTGTGAGCCAGGAGGCATCCCAACTGTTAATAACAGGTGAAAGATTGCAGGCGCCGTCATAAATATAATACTAAATATAAGTGTACATATTTAACAAGAAAACACTTTTTCACAGTTTATTCTAGTTCCACTGTATTTGTTTTGCCACACTAAAAGGAAGAAAGTTGTGTTTACAGCACCGGGGCGAAAACATTAGTTAAAGAGCAGTTCCCAATATGTTCTTAGATTGTTATTATTTTAGCATTAATGAACAGATGGTGAATTGATCAGCAGGAAACTTTGCAATTGCTTTGACCTATGATAAGGAGCTTTTTATTTACTGCATGGCAAGGCATATTAAATTACCTTTTTCACTACAAAGTGCCTTATTAGCCTGCATAAAATCTAATAAGAGCCGTACATGTTTAGCAAAATTTTGGCAATGCTAGCAGAATAATAATGCACGGCATTAACCTCTGTTGTGCACATAAAATGATCCATCTTATTTTGCATAGAGCTCATTATGCAGGGTCTCAGTGGAAAAAAATGTGAATATTTAAAATTGAATAATTGTATTCCCTCTGAAAAAGCATTATTGTGCGAATTTCAGTCATTTATAAAAACATGAAAGAAAAGAGGAGTAGGTTGGAGGAGGTTCAATGTCATTTAAATGATTTGGCAGAAAGACTGATATATCACAAGATCACACTTCTGTAAAATTAATCTGAAAAATTCTTGGAAGTTTCTAAATTCATTCATGTCACTTTCACTCAAAGTAGAACTTTGCTCACTCATCCATGCTTGAGGGACTTCAGCCCCAATTGAATAGTTTATCATTTGTACCATCATCAGACAATTGAAGACATACAATACTCGAAGATGAAGAAGGTTACTAAATCTTTTTTCTTTCTTTCTGTGACTTCTCACGGCCAATCTGCTATGCCAGGGAACACTGAACTTTTGAGTATGGGGGAGGAGGTGTTCTCAAAATGCTCTTCCATTGTTTCATTGTGAGTAAAGCCTCCCCACAGTGAGTTGCAGAATACAGTACATGTGACAGTGTGAGCTATACCAGTCATTATGCAGGGAGCAATTTCTCTGGTCAATTCATCAAAGCTGTTGTTGGCAGGATGGAAAAAAAATCTGAATGTTTAAACAAAGCAATGCAGATAATACATAGTCCTGGATGTGCAAGGTACAAAATATTACACTGTGCAAAAAAAAAAAAAAGACACTCAGCAGGTGCAGCTGTTTCCAGTAGTGCAGCTGACTCATTGAGGATTTCATGCTAATGAAATCAACATTGTCTTTTCATTCAGTCCAACAGATGGGAGGATTAGGTTGAAAGGAATATAAATTTTTGCAGGTGTATCAAAATTAGGCATGTTCAATGAAATGCATGCTGTGACAGTAAATTGAAATCCATCTCCTTAACCTATTTCATATTCCCTAATGTTACTACTGATTTTTAGTCACATGCCAAAAGAAAAATAAAGTTTTTTGGGTTTTTTTTAAATTACAGGAATTACTATCAGTTAATTTTGCCTCG
>OMNW01001344.1:6566-19507 GCA_900303245.1 Selene dorsalis | reverse complement strand
ACATAGCAATTCATTCAGAGTAAGTGGGTGAACTGTGTATTAGGTGGATGCGATGTGAGTGTGTGTTGTGTGCGTGTGTTTGCGAGACAGAGATGGGCACAAAGGGCTGGCTATGTTTCATGGACTGCTCCTTATTTCCTGAATGTAGCAAGCAGCAACTTGGAATATCAATGACGCTCGGCTCCTCACAGCTTTTACCGACACACACGTGCGCGCACACACACATATGCATATATGGTCTGTGCGTGTGTATAGCAAACTGTACATTATCAAGCTCCAGCCTGCGGCCTCTTGCCCAGCTAGCAGCCATAGGCCAAACACCAGTTTACAGTTTATAAACAAAATCACACACATACACACTCTTGCTCAGGGCGAGCTCTTAAATTGGATTGAGACTACAAACTGATCAAAGCAGTTTGTAGCAGGATTGATGCCACTGGGAGTCCTAACCTGCTTATAACCCAACCCACCCGCTCCACCCCTTTCTCCCCAAACACACGCACATACTCACAGAGTTTGCGAGAATGTTCTTCCCAGCACTGTGTTTCCATGTGATTCATACACTGTCTGAGCAAAGACTCATGCAGCCACAAAGAGGGTGCATGTGCGTGTGCATGGCCATGGTAATGATTAACACTCAAACCACACAAGCTGATGTCTGACACTTTGGATGTGTGTAGGCTTTTGGCTTCATACGTCGGTGCATATTTTCCTGGTAGATTTTGTTTATCTTTATTAGGCTAATGCTCGCCTAACGAGGTTATGTGCCTGGTTAAGAAGTTCAAGAATCAAACTGCTGTTTATATCAGATGTTGCTGCTGCATAATTATGAATGTTATGGGATAAAATAAGCTCGGCCTCTGGTATAAATAAGGTCTTCATTCTGTTATACAAACCTGCCTACAGACTCACGCAGGTATACACATCATACACACATAATCTCTCCTTAGTTCACTGAAAACCCACTACCACCCAGGAAATATTGCCATGGAGATGACATCTGTTTACATCAGAGCTGTCATCGCTAAGTTCCTATGACGTCTACTTGGGTGTTAATTCATGATGCCTCCATACAGTATATGATGATGACACAGAATGCTGGGTATACTGTATAATTTTATAACAGTCTCTGAAGTGATGCCATTGGCCTGATTTCCAGTCTAATTCTAACAGGCCCCAGCCAGCATCTCCCTGGAGAAACCTGGCCAGATCAACCATGAGAGCATGAGCGACAGAGTTAGCCTCTGTGGCATACTCTATGATCCACTGCAAGAGACTCCAGCTCAGCTACACAAGCTTAGGAATAATGTCACTGTCTATAGAGTGACACTTGACATGTTTTCAGCTTAATGATTCAAAATGTCTATTTAGTGAGTCACATTCCCTCTGCACTGTGCCTGGGTGCAGCAGGCAGTGACTTACAGTGGCTTCACAATGTATTTATATCTTCTTCATTTTCTTGCATGCTTTATTGTGTTGTAGATTTCATTTTAAATAGATAAAATTGCCATTTTCATTAGTCCATATTCAATAATGTATAATGTAAGAGTAAAAAAATGCTTTTAAATTTTTATGTGTACACCTCATCACTTTTCTCTTCACTCTTTTCCACAGCTCTGTAGACAAGTGCCTATGGTTATTACTTTTCAGTAAGCACTCATCTTCGTGATAAGGATTTACAGAACTCTTGTAACCTCCTATAATATCCCTCTTTATGTAATCGTCAACCAACTGTTCTTGTTGGCTGTGAACACGTCCTGCATTGGTATTCTCCGTCACCTGAGAATGAGTTCCGTTTTTCCTTGCGTCTCAGAGTTACCCCTAAATATCATGGTCTTTGAATGTTTCAGAGTCTGTTTGCTGATGTCTTTCTCATAGATTTAATTCAGATGTCACTTCAAAAGTCCCTGTTCCAATAACACTGAGTTGAGCAGTCTTTGTGACTGAATCTGGTGCCATCTGTGCCCGTACAATGAACCCTCTTTCAGAGACACTTAGATCTTTTCTTCATGCAATCTTGATACAAAATAAATCAGACTGAAGTGGGACTGTTCAGCATTTTTTACCAGCTTCAGTGCATGGATGTTACTTTGATAAATGTACCACGCAGCCCCTCTGTGTGGAAGTATCTGCATTCATGTTCCAACACTCAAACACATTAAGGTAGTTTCCCTTAAAGATCCCCTTCAATGAAAGTGAAGTTTTTTACTTTGTTGACATTCCCACATGATGTTTTTTTATTTAATACAAGAGATGCATATCGATATGCACTGCTCTTTCATCTGTCAACCCAGCACATGTGTGCGTGAGTGTGTATACAAGGTCCCATGATTCACAACGAATGCTCTCTAAACAAAAAACAAGCTATTAAGTCCAAGGAGCTCTCTGTGGACCTTTGTGATAACATTGCGGCAAGGTATGGATCAGTGTAAGAGTTCCCAAGAGCACAGAGGCCTTGGTAATTGTAAAATATAGTGTTGAACCACCAGGCCCCTGCAGTTGGGTCAAACTGAATAACTGGACAGTACAAGAAAAGCCCTGGTTACTTTGACAGAGCTTTTCATAGATGGGAGAACCTGCTGGAAGGAAAACCATCTCTAAATCATTGCTATCCATCAGGTCTTTTTAAGTAGAGTGGCTACATGGAGGCCGCTTTGGGTAAAATCCTAGTCAGCCATATTTTTTTAGTTTGTAAGGAGTCTTTTCCTGTAACATGTGGGAATTTCATCCTAATCAATAAAGTCAAGAACTACAGAACTTCATTCAGCTGATGAATTTAGCCATCTATCTAAAGTCTGACTATTAGTTTGATCAAAGTCACATCCAAAGTCTCCTTCTGTGAAACCAGTCACAGGTCACTTGAGGTCTTTACGCTTGCTTGCCAACTCTTATTACTCAAGGTAGGTTAGGTGTCTGCAGTCTTTCACCTATTACTTCACCTGGCGAAAGGACGGGTCTTAAAATAAATTTTTCCCACTAGGTATGATTCATTCATTTCAGCTCCGTCACCTCCAAGATTGTCCATCAACATATCAATCCACCTACACTTGTTCCAGCTTTCCCCCCACTCCACCAGTTATATAAACTAAAACCTGTAGATGCCACATACTGTGGTTATTCCACATAAAAGGGGGTTTATGATTAAGGTCTGACAGTACTTTTTAAGCTCCAACTGCAGTCTGTTATGACCCGTTCTGCTGTTGCTGTTGTATATTCTTTTTTTTCATTCATAAGCACAGATCCATTTTTCATCTTGGATGATAGCCTGGTAAAGTGGTGCTTTTAATGTTGATGTGTTTGGTAGTTCAATGATGATAAATCTTTGTTTTTGTGTCTCTTGTGTATTGAAGTACCCTGATATCTTTTAAAGAGCAGATTGATATAAACAATATTGTTACACATACCTTATTTCTTACTGCGCACACAAAATATAATTATGCCTTAGACGCCTTCTATTTGAGTATAGGAAATAAACAGATGGCTAAACTGCAGAGTGACTGCATCGAAAATGGTGGCATAAAGTAATTTTTAAATCAAATTTTCACAGAGATTTTAATATTTAAAGTGAACACTAATAACTTAAAAAGAATGTCTTTCTGCTGCCTGGCCAGAACTGACTGAAATTCACTCATAACTTTATGGTAAATGAATAAAAATGTGTCTCAGTTGGTTCTCCTTTATCCGTCCCTGTCAGTTATTTTAGACCACTTCCTCTTATTAATTCAAGATTCAACACTGACAATCCCTGATTGAGCATTTAAGTTCATATAAACACACACAGGGTATACTATACTGTAGTATGGCTAACATGATTTAGTCAGCATTTACCACCCAGAGACATTTTATCTGATTCCCTGTCTTATAGTCCTGCGTACGAACATTTTAGTGGACATTATGTGCAATTTCCTCCAATTACTGTCTCGAGCTGATGCCATATAATGTCCAGGTGATATGCTATGGAAAAGAATTTGCAAAGTCTCCTGTCTGGGTTGTCAAAAACACTGGGACTGTTCTGTCAATTAAAGCCGACTGCCCAGCCACACTACCCACACACACGCACCATTCCTCTCTTAATTTTCACTCTCTCCTTGCTCTGTAGTAGACTGATGCGTCAGTGGGACAATAATGGTGCACAGAGGCATATGAGTGAGTCCTGAGATGACAGAGAGGCTGGCGTCCCCAAATCCCCCTCTACTGCACCATGGCTCTTTGTCACGGTATAATCCTTCCTCACTTGCTGAGAGGCCAGGAAAGAGAGTCTGAGAGAGGAAGAGGCAAGAGGAAGACGAGGGATAAAAAAAAGAACATCAACGTATAGCAGATCTATAGTTATAGCTGATCAACAAATGGCAGAGGTAGTTAAAAACAGAATGGAGAGTGGATATAAAAGAGGTGAGCTATGCTTAGAAGGAGTCACTAAAACAGAACAGCTTGAAGGAAAGGGTATGACTCAGCTGCATAGGCAATTAGGACAAGGTGCAATTCTTAGACAGAAACCAAATTAAAGAAAGGCGTTTAGAAACTGTGCATGTGAGACAGAGAGAGAGCAAGGAATGAGAGAGAGAGAGTGAGAGAGAGTCAGTGGACGTTGTGTGTGGGTAGTAGAAGAGCAAAAGAAAGGGAAGGAGCCAAAATGAAAATAAGAAAGAGTGGAAGACTAAGGCAATTAGCTCATTCGAGTTGACAGAGCCGAACCAGAGTGTTTGGAAGTGATAAGGTGGTGAATGTGCAGCACAGGCAGAAGGCGAAACAACTGCATCTTCTCATCCCCCTATTAATACCACTGACACGCAATTGAACACTCTTGTTCTAACTTAGTCATTTCTGAGCAAATGCACATATACATGCGCACGCACACACACACAGGCACACACTGGCCTGGAGCACATTTTGCTGGTGTTAATGGTCTGCGTAATTCAAAAACAACAGAATTAGTGTTGGAATAAAAACACAGTTATGCCCCCCATGTTTACCAGCAGTTTATTTCCAAGCTGATGGTTTGAATTTGTGAGAGTGATTTGGAGGCTAATCTCCTCTGTATTAAGACAAATACTTCTCCTAAGAACACATAATTATCCCCTATACAGTGGAAAAACCTGCGCTAAGACTTCTAACCTCTCATTCATACTTTTTCCTATGCTGTGAGCAAACTGGGCTCGTATGTGTAGTTGGTTACACAATGTGCATAATTGCCATTCATCATGTTTTTATTTCCTGACACTCTGTGATTGAGGGTCTTTATTGGCTCAATGAAAGAACCCGGAAGGAAATTTTAACATATACACAAATGTGTGTGCATACTGTGCAAGACATTTTCTTTTTTTGCCATACCTTTACGTTTACAATTAGTTTTGTGAATTGCTTTATTTACATGTTTGCAAGAATATGCAGCATCGACCGAAAACCCGACGACACTGACCTGAGCTGGACTGTGTGCCTGCACAAACGGTTGTGCCGTACTTCATTCGGGCGCGGCACTTTGTCATATTTTAAGCGCCAAGTTGCTCTCACTTTTCACATCATCTGTTGTCAAGGCAAGCACATTAAATCCAACAGCTGTCAGAGACGACAGTGATTCTCTGAAAACCGATGGATGAGTAATCAGCAAGCTAGTTTATTGAAGCATTACGTAGAAGGTCAGAGATGTTCAATTTACTGCAGCTACACTCAACAAAGCTGTTAAAAGCATTAAACACCCAGCCTTAACAAACACTTATCAGTAGAGATATTTTTTCTTTAAATATGTTTTCTGGCTTTATTATGCCTTTTGAAGAAAATAAAGGAATGCCAGTCATACAGTTTGAGTGAGAAGTTAATGGTTTGTTGTGCATGTTTTCATTGACTCCTGAACTGCTCCTGAAGTAAAACTTTGTGAAAAATATAAGACTTTGTCTGTAAGTAAGCGTTGACATCAAGCACAAGGCCAACGGAGCAGAGAGATTGCCTCAAGTACTGTTATAGTTTGGGTCATGTGATGTGGCTTATGTGAGGTACTTAAAGAGGAACTATTCAAGATTTTTACCTTAACTGTGCTACATTTTTTACCTTAATTAAACAGCTTCAGAGTAATTGCGATGGCTGAATAAATTACTTGTTACGAGGGACAATGGAGGCTCTCTACCTTCCACCTAGCGTCTCTTGGCCAAAAACCAACCTTGCAAGACCAGTGCCTCCGACCCGGTGTCCCAGCTCTGGTCTTGGTGGCACTGCAACACAAATGCGCCCCGTAACCCATAATCTCTTGTTTATGACAGATAACACTGCACAAATATACACATTACATTATCCACCGCTCCATGGATTGCTCTCTCACCGGCTTCATTGAAAACAAATGCACATGGCCGGGAGGAGGGTTAGCGAAACAGCAGAAAAGTGGCTGGACTTGCATAGTTCCCCTTTAAAGCAAGGAATGCGAATAACAATTGTTATATTGTACAACTCAGCAATCCAAAATCTCACACTTTTATTTGCCTCAATTGAAAAAAAGAAAGCATATACTGTAGTTAATAAACATCTGTATTACATACCTGCATTTCACATAGGATATCTGGCCATATCTTAAGTAAGGAGTCTGCACAGTGTGAATGCTATAAATGCATGCTTCTCCTATTTTGCTATTTATCATTGTTCATGTTTGTCTATACAGAAAACTCATCATTTCTGCCATCTGTTTAACTTTGAAATCCATCCAGGGGTTGGGAGGATATTATTCCATCTCTGAGAATTGTGAAATATCTGCAAGAGGTATTCTTTTCCATCAACAGCAACTTCATACAGAGAAATCACATGGCAAATAAAATACATTAATCAAAATGAATGGATCAGTGTATCTGATAAACAGGACAGTGGGTGCTACATCACAGACTTATTGAACTAACTGAATGAATAATGTGAACAAGTGGGTTTGTTTCAAATTCACCATACAAGCCAGTATAGTGTAGGTATTGGTAAATGTCCCTTGTTTGCTGTATTGGGGTTCATTTGAGAAATAATGGTAGCTGTTATGTCTATCCAAAGGCCTTTAGTGAGCCTCCTTAAAGAATGTTCTATTATCTATTATTGGATAAAATGTATGCTATTCGGTCTCATGTCGCATTTACAACACGCCATTTAGTTCTGCTAGCAAACCAATGCAGGAAATGATATGTGTTTATTTTATTTTATTTCTGTGAACCTTGTTAGACCAGAGACAAGAAACAGAAGGAGAGAACAAGAGAGGAGAATTACCCCCTCCATAGGCTCACAGTATATAATCTAGTGAGATGTGGGAAATGGTAAAATGATGCAGACTGTGTAACACTAAAGTAATGAATAAAATAAGTTTTTGGAGATCAGCCCACAATCTCAACCGTAATTGTATTTTATTCATTGCACTGTATGCAAAGGTTTCTTTAATTCATTATGTGCTAACTACCGCTGCAGTAATTGGCCAGTAGAGGAATAAGCAATGTGTTTGGCTTGTATGTCACGTAAACTCCTGCTTCCTCTGCATCAATAAAAAGCAAAACTGGTGATATACTAATACTGCCGTAGAAATAGTGCATACATTATTTCACTGAGTCATGAATATTTAAGTTCAAAAGTGACCAAACACCCAGATCCACCGGTTAAAGATAACACAACGTCTGCCTAAGTGACAAAATTATGAAATATGTGTTGTGAGTAGGGCGGCACGAAATTGGAAAAAAGTAACACTGCAGGACTGCAGTCCTCGCTGCAGCCGGCCCCAGATCGAATCCCGCATCGGGTGGCCCCTTGCTGTATGTCATTCCCCCTCTCTCTGCCACTCCATTTCCTGTCTCTCTCAACTATACTATCAAATAAAGGCCAAAAGCCTAAAAATATACTTTAAAAAATTAACTTAACATGTTAAAAAAGAGAAAAACATATGTGTTGTGAGTCCTTGTTCCTGTTTTGGGTGTGAGGGTGGTCAAGCCTTTTCTAGCATTCACTGGCTGACAGGCCCTGAGGCCTCTTCTAGATGTCATCAGTTGATGGACTAAGACGCACAGGCACAGACTCATTCACATTCACACCAACAAGCAATATGGATTCTATAGTTCATATGGTCAGCTCGTGTTTGGGCTGAGAAAGGAAAGTGATGTAAACAGAAAAAAAACACACAGCGGGCGAGCCTGAAAACTTCACACCACCTGTGAAAAAACATGAAAACAGTACTAACAAATATTTTCAAATTCAATATTTTCTCAAAATCATTTTTACTTTATGCAGTAGTTAACCTGCCTTTGCATTACTTCTCAGTGTATTCTTAACTCTTGTATGTCCAACCCAAAGAAAGCCGTTCTCATTGAATCATTACAGTAAATGCCAATATCCAAATCTTTTACAAATTATCTTTTATGAATGTGTTACGAAATATTTTAATTGAAAAACTAATATGGAATCTCTGTTGTATTTACCTTGACATGTGATAACAGCTAAGCAAGTTCCCCCTGCTGAACAAGGCTGTGGCACACAGCAGAAAGCTTCAAAAATGTCCGATGTACGATTACACGTTTGAATACTGCGATGACAATGGCTCGTGGGCAAGTATTCAGGTGTGCATATTCACGTTCGTGTGTCTTTCTGAAAACGACTCACTGGTTGTTGTTACGTTACATCTTGTGGTGTAGCTCAGGTTCCAGGGATGAGGTATACGAGAGCGAAGGCTTGGTGCCTTGCATTTCAGGCAACCTTTTGCGATATGTTTATCGTGCATGTTAACATCGCGCTGACGATGAAAATTGGATCAATCAATTGGATCAAAGCCCTAATCCACTGTTTTGGTTTTTACTGGTAGTAAGTAAGATGTCACGTTTACACAAAATCATACAAAATAAAGAATAAACAAGTACCAATATTTTATTTGTATTTTAGTATTCGGTGCTGACATAGGATAATCATGAAAATTTGCTTCCTTGAATTAAGTTTCAGGTGTCAGTGCAGTCATCACCGGTCTGTTTGGTGTGATATGTGAAACGGCTTCAATGATTATTTCTCCTTTTTCACCTCACCATCCTCAATCTGCCACTACAGCATGGACTCAGCACAAAACGTCGACTGAATAGGCCCATTGAGCTCTATTTGGAGTGGCTGTCTAACCAAGGTCCTCAAAGTAAATATGAATATAGTACATTCTGTGAGGGTCACAGTAAGCTCCCTTTTCACACAGCACCATGTCTACCACAGTTTCCTCAACAACCAATCACCACTGCAGTGGAAATCAGGGAAACCATAGCAACCCTGAAGCCTTGGATGTTATTGGCAGGATCAATAGGAATGAAAGAGAAAAGAGACGGAAGTCAAGTTTAAAAAAAAAAAAAAAAAAGAACACAACAACAACTGAATCTATGCAAGCGCCAAGACTACCGTTGAGTTGTGGAGATTTGACAGGAAGTCTGTTGATGAATCTACTATAAGCTCAAGTAGAAACTGTTCTCATAGTTCATCAGCTTGATGCAGCTCACAAAGTCTCTATGTACCATTTTATATTTCACTGAATTGTCCGTCTGTCTCTCCTTCTCACTCCTGGGTGGGGGCCAGTCACCAGTCTTGCTCACAGAGAGCTGGTGTCAGTGTGATGTGCCCATGATGGTCGAAGATCTCCTGTCTTTGCATTTACCAGAGTTTGGTTTTCTTTAGTGAGAGAAATGAAGCCTTTGATAAAGTGTACGGGGCCCTGCAGCCTACAGCTATCTGACTATAACTACAAAACATGAAACATTCAAAGCATGTTTTTGAAAGGTGATGTATTTCTCTGTGTCTATGTGGGATATTGCCACTGATTTCCCAAATGTGTATATTTCCGATTCACAAGATCACAATTAAATTCAATATCAATTTAGTTATTTCAGTTACTGTCATGCACCAGCTCAAATTCAAGACAAAACCAGGGAGAGGGGGAACACACAAATAATATAAGGTACTAAATTAATTACATTGATTTTACTAGTAATAAGTCATACACCAATTTACTGTGGAACATCATAGGTCAGCAGTTTCACTGATGGTGCAAGGGCATCACTGTGTCAAAATGAAAAGTTTGTAAAGGATACAATAAAGCCAACCCAAACCAAAAACACAAGCAAACTAGAAATGTTCTTACTGGTATGACAGAAATGTCTCTAATATGACTAGGGATGGGTACCTTTCACATTTAAACCGATACTGTACTGATACTCAGTTCCTGGGAACCGGTACCGGTATGCAACAGTAATTTTTTGTGTATATGTGTGGTAACTGAAGTTAAATTGTTTATAAAAAAAAATGTGTCAAACCTTCTGACCTTTTAATATGTATTGGTATGGTTTGGTGTAAACAACCAAAGTTGGCATAATGAGGGGTCTTCCAAACCCACCGTTGGGTCCGCTGTTGAAGCCCGGATCTGACGCAAGCCCGATGTCAATGTGTTTGTGAGAGATAGAGAGGGGGCAAAGAGGGGAAATGTGCTGCATGTCAGCCAGACACTCCTCCACTATCTCACAGACACAAGAGTGCGTTCAGGTACCGAAATGTGGTACCATTTGATTTTACATGAATCGATACTTGTGATTGCTGTGGGAATTTAGTCGGTATCAATAAAAGTACCGGTGCTCATCCCTAAATATGACTGCATGTCTGAAGAGAGCCCAAACTTGACTTGTGAACTTTGACCTTGATGAATGACTCTTAGCCTACAGAGAGTATGGCTGTCATGCCATACTCTCTATTGATGTCCATGTGTATTTATGTATAAATCAAATCAATTTCCTGTTTAGGGAAAAACACTTTCTATTGCATCATCAAGTGGCACTTACAGTGTTTTACAGCAGTTTTGAACTGCATTTCCTCTAATAGGTTACCTAAATTACCAGGGGTAACGGGCCATCATTGGGGTCAACCCTTTTTTTATGACTCCTTTTTTTAGCTGGCTACTTTAGATCCATTCAATTTGGCTTTTTTAAAGTAATTGCATTTGTGTGAATACAAACTCAATGCTTTTAAGTTTCCCAGTGTGCTCTAGTTAGTGTATCTTTTTATTTAGGTTGCTAGTGACAGTAGCCTACATTGTGCTATTTTTTTGATTATTTTCAAAAATAAATATAAACTTTGGATTGAATTTCAATCAAATATAAAGTATTAATATTCTTAATCTTAATTTAAATATCTAAGTGTATGAATAAGTGTTTTGGCATTCTTGGCTGAGTGGCTCTCTTCATACTGACAGGGGATTTAGTTCTGCCCTGTTAATTTACCACATTTAATCTATTGTTTTGCTATGTGTGATTGGATATCACATGTGTCTGCATGAAAGGATGGCCCTGACACAGACAGACAGAGATGTTACATTTTTCTTATGTAATTAATGCCACATAGCTTATTCACTGCCTGTCCACGAGTCTGAATTCATGTTTCTTGTTTTGCATTACGTCTACTGTTTTGTTGTTGTTCTAGTTTGCCTGTCAGCATGTGTCCATGCGTGCGTTCTGCTTTAACCTCCGCAGCAATGAGCGAGAGAGGTTAAAATAACAGAACAGTGGTTGTCACTGGCACAGAGGATGCTCTCTTTCTCTCAAACACTGCACACAAGATAGAGACAGACAGAAAGAGAAAGAGACCTCCAGGAACAACCTCCAGCTGCCACCCCTTATCCACAGCTGCACTAGTCCAAGGAGAGCACCAGTCTACATTACAATCACTCTGACATATACAGTACAATGCAGATGTAGTGCATCAGCTTTCAAGTTGCATAATAGCAGTGACATATTTTGTATACCACCATAAGATTATTTTGGATTATGTGTTATTATTTTTCTGTGCATCTCATATGCATGAAAGTGGCCATTAATGTGTGTGCATGAGTGCTTTCATGTTTATATTTTGCTTTGAATCAGGGCAAAGACAAGTGGTTCAGTGTGACCGTCCTTCCGACTGCAGTAAAGTGAGGTCAGTCTCATACCTTCTCCAGCATGCGACAGTCACTAGGCATCCGCCATCATTTGTTTACAGTCTCCCTGGAATAATAGTCTGACAGCATAATTTTTTTAGAGGAAGGTCACTCACCTGGTGCACACAGCCATGTTGAGGAATTAAAAACGAGCAAAACCCCATAATGTATCAAGACTGTGATTCAGAAAGTATTAATGTACCTTTCTCCTTCTTTCAGTTTTGCTGTGTAATTAGATGGAATTTCTTTCTTTGTTCTCTGACTTAATGTGCATGTAATATTTCCTTAGTTAATAATGTAGAGGACGTGTTTGGGAAATTGCAACAATAGAACAAAAAAGAAAAGAAACAGCACTGAAATTTAAACACTTTGGATCTGGAAATTATTTCTGTAAACTATTGGTAGCTTATGTAGACCAACAGTTACTTCTTCCCTCCTGTCTGTGTCGTCTTGTTTTGCCTCGACTCAAAACCAAGGACTGGTCTGTAATGTCCCATTAAAATCTAACATATCCAAGTTCATATTTGCTACATTTTACTTTAATGGATGGGAATCATGTCAGGTTATTTTATAACATGACAAGTTAAATCAATTAGCTTTCTCTACTCTTGTTATGAAAAACTGAATTAGTCATTTGTTGTAGAAGCTGAGACATCCTAGTGGCTGCAGAGTTAAGAGCGTGTCAATTGGCTCAGATCAGGCCAGCAGTATTGGAATAAGAGTGCAGTCAGGAGTAGGCTGACTAATCAAGCATTGAGAGAGGGATGAGAATTGAGTCTCGCCCATTTCTCACTTCTAAGAGGACCATGGATCATTTCTTACAATCCCTTTGTGGGGACAAAAAGGCATCAGTCATTGGAGAAACTGTGACAGAATTGCTGTGGCCTGCCACCTGACCAACACCTTTTTACTGCCGGAGACTTCATTAACAGATATGGATCTTGAAGCTCAAGGACTTGTTCCCAACAAACCCTTAACCTCATACAACGCCAAACTGTAGCGTTTCATCCCTGCC
>OMNW01001343.1:6993-30842 GCA_900303245.1 Selene dorsalis | reverse complement strand
TGGAAGGAACCTTTATGTCTAATGTTTCTAGAAAAGGCTGCACTGTATCTGCTCTTGTTTGCCTTGTCAGTGTGTTTCTCTCTTTGTGCGTGCCGACCAGT
Source organism: Selene dorsalis (assembly GCA_900303245.1). Lineage (NCBI taxonomy): Eukaryota > Metazoa > Chordata > Actinopteri > Carangiformes > Carangidae > Selene > Selene dorsalis. The sequence goes on along the minus strand of OMNW01001343.1, from coordinate 30,741 downwards.
ACCTACTTTGCATCGATCTGCAAAGCCTGGAAATCTGAAACTCAAGGAGGCCCCTTGAGAAAATACACCATCGTGTGCAGAAACAAACACACACACACAGAAACACACATACATACGGAAACACACACACACTGACTAGTTTGGCACTGAAGGCTGTTTGCATCAGTGCCTCCTTGACTGGCTGCTGCTCCACAGAACAGGGAGGTGTGGGGCTCTGATCGCTACCACGGTGCCCACCCCTTAACACTCGACAGATGGACAAGAGTCCTTTTTTCCCCCTCTCCCTGCTTTTATGGGACCTCTAATTATGCTTACATGCCACATCAAAATAAGGCTCAGCATGCAATGCCTTTGGTATGGAGAGGAAGTGAGCTGGTCAGATGCAATAAAGGGTCTCTGCAGAGCTCGCCTGTAATTTGGGCATGGAGAGGTAAAGGTAAAGGTGCTGCAGCCCCCTCTGTTACTGACTGACTGACTGACTGACTGTCTGATGCTGTGTGTGTAATTACAGCACATTTGCTGCACTTACAGTATTTTCAATAAGCAATAGGAGCAGCTAAGGTGTTTGCCTTTCGGGTTGTTACCTTGTAAGAAAGGTAAACTTCATAAAGCATGCAAATACATGACAAGATTTTATAGCCACACCCTTGATGTATCTGAGCCAGCCTGTATGCACCCTCTGTTATGGCTTTGTTATGGTTTTGGCAGAGGTTGGGGTTACACTTAGTAATTGGGCACCCTTAGACTAAATGAAGACTTGCTTGTGGTATTAGGCTCGGACTAGTTGGGACAAGAGCTTTGAATGCTACAGCGGGTAAGGCTTACACTGGATCTTTTTGTTTTCCTGGGCAGGGAGCTGTGTTGAGGCTGGCTTGCGCTTCTATCTCTGAGCTCTCAGGCCTTGCGGTGTGATGAGGGGAAGGCCTCATGGCTGCCTGCTGAGCGCAGAAGCACCCGGCGTGTTTTTAATCAGGAGCAAGGCTGGGAGTCATTACTGGGCCCTCGATGCTGAGCTCATTGTCTCCCTGACTCCTTCTGTGGAGAGAGAGGAGGACACAGTGAGGGGAGGAGATGGTGTGTGTGTGTGTGTGTGCATGCGAGCGTGTTTGGTGTGTGTGTGTGTGTGTGTGTTTGTGCGTGTTTGGTGTGTGTGTCGTGTGTGTTCCTTTTACATGTAAAGAGGTTCGTTGTCTATAGATTCATATGGTCAGGAGAAAATGACCAATATTTTTGCCTCAAGGCAGGAGAGTGTATTGCTTCAAGCTTACACCCTGATTACGAGCTGTGTGATCACTTCTCAAAGCACCTCCGTCTTCACACAACGTTTTGCTAACACCGCCTAGCATCCTCGTTGTCGAGCCCGTCTGCTCTTCCCCATCCTTGTGCTTGAACAAACTCCACAGATGTTCACTGTTTTTCAACATGCATTATGTGGTGCACATTAAGCTGTTGTGTGCTTTTTTTCTCCCCTTGACTGCCTTTGCTGCTGCTGCCGTGACTCTCCTAATAGCCTTACCTCACTAGGGACAACCAGGCTGACCACAGGCCAAAAGAAAGATGGAGGTCTTGAATTCTTACTGAGTCTCTCAGGTAGCAATGCTTTAGGTTATTGATGTTTAAACCTGCATTACAATGGATTTCTGTCCACATGGGGGCAGCCCAACAAGCTGTTCATATGGGGGAGTTGCTCAATTACACATCCAGTATTATTAGCCTTCATTTGGAGTTGAATGATGAAAGTGTAGTAAGTGTCAATGTTTAATATCCAAACCGAACCAAAACAATGAGCTGAAAGTCCGTAAAACGCAGAGTCTGCACAGCTGTACTGGTTGATGTCAAAACCTTTATATTACACATGGGCATTTGATTAGTTGTCAATATATAAGTCTTTATTAGTGCTTTTTCACGGTTAGGATTATGGTGATGTGTCTCTGCAAATTCATTAAAAGAAGGGAGTGTTTTTTTTTTTGACCCAGACTCAGTGGCAGCAGTGCCTACGCCTCTCACAATCAGCCTTTTCTGGGTGGGGCCAATTTCTTGTCAGTCCAATTACAGCTCACAGATTGTGTCCATGGTTGTCGCAGTTGGGTCTCAAAAGGGAGACAGCCAACAGACAGGTGACGAATTAAAGGAAAAACGTGAATGAAACGAGTGGAGAGAAACAAACGTAGATGCAGTGAGGGTGTCTGAATAGTTTGAATACGTCTAGCTTAATTTCTTTTCAGCAGTAAAATTGCAGGCTGCTACTAGAAATATACTCATGGAAATCTGGCACTATTTTCAAGTCATAGTTTGAACCTTTGTAACTTGTCAGACCTGCACATTGGATCATGCCTCTGTTCACCTGTCGCTGAATACATATGAGCTGTAATTTTTTTCTTTAAAGCCAAGAAGTTTCCCCACTCTGCACCAGAATGGGCCCAGATCTGTTCAGTGTAATACAATGCATGACTTACCCAGCATGTCCTGTGGTTGTGGTCTTCGTTGTTGTTTGTCTTGTTGTTGCCTGTGTTGACTTAAGCTTGTGCATGATTTTTGTGCTTTGCTCTGGCTAAAAAGAGAAAGAATGGGCCAAATTTGTAAAACTGTGTTATGATTTTAAAGCGGAACATTTTTTATGCTGTGCCTTGTCAAAGAGCACATCAATTGTGGTGACTTTTCTCTCCCCATCAGGGTTTCTCACTAATCTTGTTTTAGTATCCAGACAATGAAACAAGACTGTGGTAGAGACAAATGCTAGACAGAAAAGCATAAAGCTTAAAAAGAAAAAGAAGTCCATTTACATTTCTCACATTCCTTCACTCTTTTTTCCTTTCTTGTTATGCACTTGTATTACATCTTGGCTGACTTTTCCTTAACTGGATATTATTTTATTTGGACTGGAGCCAGGTCTCAGGAGCAGCGGCCTTAGCTGTGTAAACAGCTGTCACCAGCAGGAGTCATAACTAATAGATAACTGTAGGCAGGGGTCACATGTAGTTTACATGTTTACCAGCTAATGGCTTTAGAGATGATACTGCCTTGGCGCAGTAATGGACAGTAGTGAAGTGTAATGGACAACGTAGGGCTGGTTATTATCATCAACAGCTGAAAACACACACATGCATATTCATTAGCCTATCTTCCTAAAAAAAAGAGTTTATATAACTGAGGAGATCAGGGGTTATTTTTGGAGAGGATGACAATACATCTAGGCTGTTTAGAGAAGAAGAGACAACTCCTGTGGTTGAGTTGTCGCATGGCTCTTTGGCACATCCAGCACCTTGGAACATTGTTGGAACAGCAGCCAATACATGACAACCCAATTTGCTGCTCATTTGTAGCAGTAAACACTGTGGCATGTAGACACAAGACAGGTACAGCTCTGTGCATCTGACTCTGCAGGCTTCATGAAACAATACACTTAGCGACCTCATGCCACCCAGAGGTTTTGGATGCAAGTCGTCATTTCTTCATCCAAAACTTCTTTTTATCGTAACATCTAACACATTCATTAGACACTAGCTCACCTGCATACCAAAGCTCTGCTTTTTTTTTTCTTTTTTTTTTGTTGTTTGGGCAGCAGCTTACATTTCAACACCCACCAGGGTGTGTATACTTTTACTGAGAGGAAATTAACTTTGCACCGCAGTTATATTTGTTCATTTTGCCTCATGTGCTTTACTGAGGCCTGTGGAATAAACTCATCCTTCATACTTTATGAAAGCATTTATTCCAGAAAAGAAATGTGTACTCCTGAGGGTTGAGGGCGGGCTTTCAGAGCCAACACGAGCCGGTTGCTGTTAAGAAGCTCAGGCGGTGCCAGCCATTCAGGTGCAGTTTTGCGGTTGTGTTTGACAACATGAGGCCAGATGTGACCCAGACACCTGCAGGAGCAGGAGGAGGTGGTGGAGGTGGTGGCTCTCTCTTCTGGATGCAGAATACCCATCTAAGCAAACTGTATATCACAGGCCTGTGAAACACCTCAGATGAACTTCTCTTTTAAGGACTTTTGTGTGTTTGTGCATGTGCCTGTAATAACCTCCACGTTTTTGATCAAGACATGGCCACATTTGAAGACAGCTGAAACAACATAAAGGCTTCAGAAGAAAATATCAGTATTCTCCTTATATTTAACCCTCTACCTACCGCAGTGATCTGATCATGGCGTGACTGTTCATTTAGCATGAAGCAGACTTCAGTTAGGTGAGAAAACAAGCAATGTTGTCTCCCTTTCCCACGAAAGACGTCATGTTGATATCGGATCCAGCCTGTTTTTTGGGGGGAGAAAAATAAGGCTTTGATGTTTAGGAGTTTTTTTTTTTTAGTGGCAGGCACCATGTGTGAAAGTGAGACCAGGTCTTTACCATCTGTCCCCTGTGGTGCACTCCACTTTTGACCTGGGCGATCACCTCAGATCTCCCTGCAGGCCTCAGTGGATGAGGAGTGTGAAGTTGTATCTTGTTAAAGGGTTAATGAGGTTGAATCTTTGCGGCAGACATTCACATCGTGCCTCCTGGAGATGGAGGGATAATATGCCAATAATAATGAATCTCTAAATGGGACCAGGCTGCATAATAAGTCACTTTTACGATCAGTATTATTTTGCTGATACAGTGCTTAAAGTTTTGTAAATCTTTTTTTTTTTCTTCAAGTATTTAAAACATTAAAAACCGAACTCAAGGGCCACTTACTAGCTTTTTTGGGTATAGTGGTCACCATCAGCAGATATATAAATAGTTTAGGTTCTCCTAGTAAACTCCAGCTTCTGATAAATGCCTAAAGATCCTGGTGGAAGCTCTGGAAAAAGTTACTAAACTGAAATCTCCCTCTCTTTTTAATTATTTATTTCAGCTGCAGTTCTTAACATTTGACTTCAATATTCGTTTAACCAACGCACATCTTCACTGCTTAAAAATGCAGCCTTTTCTAATTTTAATTAGGTGAAGAATTTGGCTGCTTCTGCAGCATTAGCAACTGTAATTATTATCATTTCAATGTACATTTCTGATTTTTTCCGTTTACACCCTGTTTTGCGTGACAACTCTGCAAGAGATGAGTATCTCCATCTGGATCTGCATATAGGTTATGCTTTCTGGCAAGTCTGAAAAATCCTGATCCAACTCCTTTGTTTTTCAGATGTGTGAGCTGGAAGTTGGGATGAGTTTAGTCAAGGTGATGACAAATGGGGAAGGGAGAGTGAACACGGGTTAGGGTGGGAGAGATGGAGCAATGTACATGGGGTGCAAATATGCCAAGCATGCCCGCCGACTTCACTGATCCTGGCCTGTGATGTCCTCGTTCTCCTTCAGCGCCGAGGGAAATCCACGGCCAAGCCCCGCTCAGAGGCGTGTGCGTGTGGCAGGGGTTGCGGGTGTGTGTGAGTGAGTGAGTGAGTGAGTGAATTACTAGACTTCCAGCACGTTGAGCTACAGGTGTGAAAATTAGGTGTGAGGTTTATGTGTGATAAATTACCAACATGTGGGCTAATGGGAGCCACTCCACCTTTCCCTCCACCCACCTTTTCCCCCCTTTCCCTTTTCTTCTTTCTGTTCTGTGGGGAAAACACATTTCTCCCACAGCTTGACTGCATTTGAAGGAGTGTAAATATTGAAAAATTCAAACTTCCACAGCCTTTCCCTGGATTCTGGGGCTCATGCCTTGCTTTGCTCTGCGTGCACTTCATCTTCAGGCTGCAGTTTGATTGGTTACTGTCCTTAAGTCTTTTTAGATTTATAAGAGATATAACACAAAATAATCACAACACTTACATCCACCTGTGTTGACTCAACCTTGTCCTCTGTGATGATATATTACCCTGCATTTTATAGGATTTCTTGGAATGATAAAATGTTTCTTTAAAGTAAAAGCTTTCAGCTGAATTTCATGGAGCATCATTTACATGGCAACCATAGTTTATTTCCGTGTCGCTCCTCTTTTTAATCCGTTGGTTTCATCTAATTGATGTGGGTGGTCTCTACATTTTGATGCCTGGTCATTACCAAAAAGACTAACTAACCCTAACCATAATGCATTGAAAATATGGTCTCCTGTTTTTCCTCTGCAAGTATCTAAATCTTAAAAACCATAGGACCCACAACAAACGACCATCCCACATGAGTTAAACTGCTTGTCATTATAAAAACGTCTTCTTTGTCTGGATATTTGGACATCAGCACCATCAGTTGCTTGTACAGTAAATCTACTATATTTTGGCATTTTGGAGATTTCTCCAACAATTTGAATTTCCTGGGAAAAAAAACAAAAAAACTCTGTATTTTGCAAACACCTCCGGGAGAGTTGAACTAATAATTTCCAAATGTGGCGTGCATCATCCCTGGCCCTTCATGAGTAAATGCTGTAAAGGATTTATCATACTCCATATAGTTTTGCAACTAAAGTCCAATATGTTTTGGCACAAATTTCCAAAGCGAGCCATGATGTACCCCGTTCATTCTTCAAGAATCATATGTATGTCATTTCATCATCTCACTTCCTTAGTCAAACTGTTAAGTTTTTATTAGGACTAAATATGAAAAGTCTTTAGTTAATCCATAGTTTCCATGTTGCTCTGAATTACTGTATTGTACTGTAACATTTTAATGATAAAATACAGATCATGTATTCGTGGCCCATTTCAGGTATGGTATGAGCTGCTGAGAAACGATAAGGAATGGTGGGAAGGCGTTTCGCCAGAACGTCAACATAATTCTTGGAAAGAGTGAATAAAGATGGGTGAGAAGAAGAAGAAGAAGAAGTTGGCAAGAAACATAATCCACATGCTAGTCTACTGTTGCCTGCCCAGAGAGCGATAAAGCCCGTCCTCGTGAGTGCTTCCATTCTTGAGTGTCATAAAGTCCTTTCTGCACCTGCGCTGACCAACCAGGGTGTAAAGAGTATAAAGTGAGAATCAGCATCAGAAGAATGAAAGACAGATGCTGAGCGTTGACCTGTGCCACTCAGAAGGAAGTGCCAGCTCGAATAAAAAAGAAAAAAAAGATGAAGAAGAGACAGAACGTATTTCAGTTTTTGTTTCATCGTATGTGCGTCGCATATAAAAGAAGATGCCAGATCCCACTCTTCACAGCTGAGCCATAAATACATAAATTACAACACCAAAAATACAATTCTCCCATAAATGGAGCCACACTCATTGCTATTTTTAAAAGTGTCAAAACTGTGTTAGGATTTTTCCTCCACTGGAACAACAGTTGAATGGATTAGACGTTTTCATTGTTTTAGTGCATTGTTTGAATAATGTCGACACTAGCTGTGAACAGATAGTTTGTTGTTTTGAAGGTCAGCCCGGAACGTAAAACATTTTATGGGACCGCAAGCCACAGTGGAGAGGCGATGCTTTTACTCGGCCACCACATCAAGGTCATTGTCTTGGTTTTTTCCCCCCTCTTACGTGAGCGTAGCGCTTTCCATGCTGGTCAGATGTCTGTCATGGTCAAAGGTTTTACGTGTCCATCAATGGGGGAAGAGAGTGTGAAAAGACTGCAGGGCGTATCGTGAGGATAGGTCAGCCAGGTCGCCTTTTATTTCTAATTTTCCTCAAACAGGAATTACGAGGTCTCTTTCGCATCAGGGGATCCAGATGTGGGATCTGACCCAGAACATGGGATTTAGGTTATAATCCATCATAAAGATATTAATAAGGAAGTGGACTAACCTGGGGTCCTTACATAGACTTGGAGAGTGTGCAGGAGGGAGAGGCATGATGAGCTCAGCTGGACAGATGGATGAAAGGTGCAGAGAGTTGTGAGAGGAATGAGAGACGATGATCAATACGCATGTGCAGGTTAGGTTTCCTGGGAAATGCAGGAGAAGTGCTCCCAACAATCTTTCATTTAACTCCCGGAGGTAATAAGATTTTCTTAGTAAGCTGGTAAATGTGGTCATCCGGGGAGTCAAAAGCACTTTTCTCACCTGCATGTGTCTGCGGCTCGACCTGTTGAATCACACCAAAGTAAATTGCCTCGCACTCGTGTTTTATTGTGCACTAAAAAAAAGTGGAGCTTTAAATTGGCCCCCATTTTCCAGTTGCCTGTTTGAACCGACGCTGCCTGTTTTACCCATTCAGCGCTTTTCGAAAACCACCACCCTTTCAAGTGAGGGTTCAAATCTCCGCGCTGCCCGCCTCGCCCGGTGGATCTGTGTCACAGGAACACACTCTGGCCAAGCTAATATGTCTGACAGCAAATGTGTTTGCTCAGTCTCATGCTGCAAAATCATTATAAGCAGCAGGACTGTCCTAAATTATAAACATGTGCTTACAGTATGATCTGTTAAAGTAAACTGGAGAAAAAAAAATGTAGATCCTAAAACCTGACTACTTCCAGCTGGAAAAGAATCGGATGCAAGTCCAACATATTTTCTGCTAAATTGGAACAGAAATGTGCCTTCAGCGCACGGGCCCGACGTACCCCCCCTCTTGCCCCTTCTGTTTCTTCTCCACAGTTTTTGAGCTAAGTGCAACCTCCAGATCCATGACAAATAAAGTCACGGGCCTGAAAAAGCAGGCCGGTTTGATGTCATTTTCCATGTCCCGCCTTTTAACGAGCTTGAACAACGTTGAGACGTTACAACAGCTGGTGAACTCTGGGTGTGAGGGCTGACACCGTTGGCTGTCCTGCCTCTCACAGCCACGGAGTGTGAACCTGGATGGTTTCGCCGGCTTTTGAACGAAGGACCAGAAAAGCGGCTGCTTGCTCCTCAGCGGTTCATGCCGCCATCAGTCGGCCGCTGGCTGCACCGCTCCTCTGTCCCGTATCTGCCCTCTCTCTCTCTCTCCCTCTCTCTCTCTCTCTCCTTCTCTCTCTCTCTCTCTCTCTCAGGCTTTCTCTTTCTCCTCAAAAGTGGAGCAGCAGTAAGCTTATACCATCATTTAGGGGGAACAAGGGAGGTGGACAATAAACAATAATTGTCTCAGTGCCACGAGGAAAGCGTATAATTCTGCTGGTGACTGTGATGCTTTCCACATGAGAGCACAAATCTTCTTGACCTGCTGCTGCTATGTAGCTCCAGAACCTGAGGTTTGTCATCGCTGCCTCTTCACTGTGTGACATTTATGGATTGAATATATGAAGTGAATAAAGTGAATCACTTTTTTTTTTCCTGTCTTGTAACTCGATGACGCCAAACTTTCTCATGTGTGCTGTACTGTAACAGCCTTTTCCTAACAATGGACAGTGTGACTGCTGGTTAGTTGCATTCAGCTTGTATTATTAGATTTACATACCGGGGGCCCTCGGAGAAATGGAGGAGAACTGTGAGAATAGAATCTGTTGTGTTTTAATATAAGCTGTTGTCTTCAGTTTGCCGTGTTTGTGATTCTTCCTGCATTTCCAGACCATGTCACTGTGTCTCTGGTAGCCTATGCGGTGTTAAGATAATACGCGACAAGATACAGGAGACACGAATCGAATCAAAGTCTCAACAAAAAAACAAAAACAAAAACATTAATCCTTATTACAGTGGTTTTGGTAGATCAGTGAGGTGATGATAGATGGATTTTCTTCTTTGAAAAAGTATCACTTTTAGTATCACTCAATGAAACTCTGTGACTGAAGAGAGCAGCTGAGAGGTGAGAAAGAGCAGCGCAACCACTTAAAAAAAAAAAAAAAAACTTTTTCACACACGCCAGACCACAAAGATTCCACATCTGATAAAAATATGTACATGTATGTGGATATTTTGGTTTTACTTCATCATCCTATTCCGTCCATAAAACCTGAAACAGGAGGAAGCGTCGCTAAAGCTGCGATGATTTGTTTCAACTTTTATTAAAAGTCCGACACAGTTTGAGTCGTCCACTTCTGATGTGATGTTTGATATATTTCTTACACAGTAATGAATTTTCTTTCTATTATTTTCTTAGAATTATAATCAAATAATCACATTTAAAGAGCTGAAAATGGTCAGAAAGTTTCAGTTTTCAGCAGCACTGGCTTTAAGATGTTTTTTATTCAAGTCAGCCTGCAAGAGCCCAACTTCAGTGAAAACCCTACGTAAGAATGTCTTCTTGTTCTCAAAGTTCTGCGCTCTAAAAGAAACACAAAAATTATGTGTAATTTGCCTTGTTAGGGTTTCGGGTTGCAGAGAGTTGGAATGGGTCAATGTGAATGATTTCATGGGTAACGGTAGGTGAATGGGAGGCAGGAAGTTAGCCGGCCGTGGGTGGAACCCCCTGTATATGTGGAGGCTTTTGGCAGCCCTGAGCGCAGTCTGTCACGCTTGCTTTGGACTCATAAAAACGTACCTGAGACAGAGTTTGGGTTTCTGCTGGATCTCTCCGCAGCACTAATTGCTCTTGAGCTGCGTTCAGAGCAAACCTCCCAGCAAGGCTACACGGCTGCAGAGAGCGCTGCGCTCCAAATGTTCTGTTCCTCTTCACATTGTGAGTGACAGTTTGTTTCACGTGGGAAAAAAAAACTTAACCTGAACAGCTCAGATACTTATCAGTGAACATCTGCAAGGCCAGTTCAGCGGGTAATAATGATGTCATGGCTTCAATTTAGGATTTCTGAGACTGTCATGTGTAGTTTCAAAGACAATGAAGATTTAAAAAAGAAAAAAAAAATTTGTGGATCATCTGTTGTTTTCTCGCTGAGAGCTAGATGAGTAGTTTGATGCCATTTATATCTGAATATACATAGATATTGCAAGTAGAGAAAATCAGCCTGACTCTTATACAGTCTTATACATTGTATATAATTGACTTTATTTCTTTTTTTCTTAGCTAAGCTAAGGCTGTATGACCATAGCTTAACATTTATGCAGGGTTATATGGTCAACGATGCAAATGAGAAACTGTCAAAATATTCTTTTAAACACAGGAACACGCACATTTTCAAAGTTCCCCTTTGAAATTGCAAATGAGCGAACGGATTGAAATGTATTTTTCTCTATTTTTTAAACAAGTCATCTTGAGTCTCGGTGTCACTACATATTATTGATAAGTGACGGAGGATATGTAAAGCGTTATCCATGTGTTCCCTTTACAAGAGCAGCAGCTTCTCCCAGGCTTCTGCCTTGTAGACATGACACACTGAGACACTTATTAAGCCTCTGTGTTAAAAAGTCTTTGTAGATGCTTCTTCACTGATGTTCATCTGGACTCTGTCTTTTGTAAATACAATACTGGAGGCTCAGAGGGATCTTCGGTTAACTGTCAGAAGTGGGAACTGCGGATTTGTTTTGTTTCGCGTAATATGTATTCTGTGGTTGAAACTGTAAACGGCATTGGTTTATCGTGTGCAGGGAGTGGCACGTCGAATGACGTGTATGTCGTTCTCCTGTCTTGAGAGACATGTATGGTGAACCTGATATCCATAATCTCACAATGCACTTTCTGTGCGGCTTTTCTATATGTCCAGGTCACTTCTTTTTCAACGTGATTGACAGAGGAAACACTAGAAGAGCCGAGGCATTATATGATTTGTGGGGGTAGAAGAAGAGGCTGTAGAGGGCAGTCGAGCATGTGTCAAAACACAGTAAGCATTCAGATAGACAGGGTTTGAAAGTACTCGCTGCTTGAGAACAGGAGAAAGATACAATATTCAAGACAAAAACCACATGTAGAACTGAGAACACAGCCTCCAGCATGCTAAAATTACAGCTTCATGTTCCTGCTGTATTAGGTTAATCTGCTCTGATCTATAGAGACTTCACATCGCCGTACACTAAACCCATTTCCCTTTGATTTTCTCTTCTTTGGTGCCACTTAAAAACATGGCTGTTAAAAAACTTTTTTTAAACCGCTTTCAATTTTCATGACAATACAGCAGGCCGAGGCAAAACTATTTTACTTCTCTTACAATTACTCTTTTTTTTAGTTTGAAGTCTTGCTTCCCTTACTGCGAAGGAGCTGCTCCTCTGTTTTGTCTGGTCTCAAAAATCAGATTCATATGAATGAGTGTTTTCTGTAAGAACAGCTGAAACCTACAGGCCGTCGACAGATTGATGTAAAGTGCGTGAGACATTATGCCGGTAGTGTTGGACGTGAGTTGGACAGCGTTGCTCCAGACACTGTGAATTGTGGCCTCCTTCCTGACATACCTGTGGCCTGAAACCTCCAAACCTTTCCACAGACGCACACACACACACACACACACACACGCTCACACTTATCTCCTTAGATCAGGCTTTTCTCTCCACCATATACAGCCTTCCCCTCCTCTTCTTTTCCACCGGCTGTCTGCTGAGTCCAGGATGTGGGATCTGCTACGTTCAAACGCCGTGTGATTTTGTTCTCCTCAATCAGTGCGCATTGGGAGATTAGCAACCAGCAAAACAAATGTTTTAGCAACAACAGAGTTGAGCGTGATCTCTGAGGCCGGCTCATGAAGAGGCTTTTCAGCGACTGTAAATTCTCTGCTGATTGACCTGCCAATGATCTAAGATGACCACAATTCCCAGATTTTATTTTTCTATTATTGTTTGGATAGTATTGTTAGCACACTGTTAATAGTTATGTCGAGTCTGCCCCGCTTGAAATGAGCTGGAGATATAAGCTTCCCGGCCTCATGGCTCTTTACTCTTGCCAAGTTGGCTTCCCTCTTCTGTCAGTGTTGTGTTCAAGTCTGGCGAGGGCAGAGGGAGTAAATATGACCAAATTAATGTGAATGTCAGTTTGCTGTAAACACATCCAGACTGTATACTCTACAGAAACATATGGTTAAGTATTGAGGTTTGGTCTGAATTGAGTTTTACTGAATGGAAGGACTGACAGAATGAAATTTGAGATTTATTAAAGAAAACCTAAATGTGTGATGTTACCTGGCAGGAAAAATAAACACCTTTTAAATGTATATGTGTTAAAATAAAATAAATCAATCCAATATCCAATAATATTTATAGAAGTTTCTGTTTGGAACATGATATTAAAGCTGTTTAAGAAAGTCGAAAAGATGTACATCTTGATATACATGATAATCAGCTTACTGATAGAGAGACAACCTGCATTGTCACAACTGAATGATGAAATAAGATTTTACACGCTGGATTGACAGCTGAAAAGACAATAGTTTTCCATGAGAGAAGCGGAGGAGCCAGAACTACTCATAATTTGGGGGTTTTCATTCTTCCCTCATGTTGAATCGAGCGAGTGTCGACTTGAGATGAACAATCACCAGTCTGTGTGATGAATAGGCTCCGAGTGTGTGTCCCGGCGCTGCTGTGATCAATGTCATGTCACTGTAAAACCTCATCCCTACAGACCATCAGAGACACATTTTGATTAGCACTTAATCTTACTTCCATCCACCCCGGCTTCAGGAGAATGAACATTGTTTGGCAGGGCCAGCGCACCTCTCTGAAGACCATCTCCCAGTGCTCCAGCAAAAAGAAATGAAAAAAGATGAGTCCAAGGCAGCCACTGACATCTGCTGACTGATTTTCACATGATTACAAACTGATGCTTGCACTGGGCCCACTTAGCGCTCACTTTCGTCTGGGTGAATCTGTTCAGAGAAATCTAATATGGTGGATCCACGGCCAGTAATGCCGGCATGCTCTGCTCTGTCTCTCAGGGTTTGTCCAGTTTGCTGCACAGTGTTTTATTAAGCGTTGTGGTAGGTCGCTCATTTTGAGCAGCGGCTCTTACCCGCTCCCTGCTTGTGATATTTAAGACTTGGCTTAGATCAATTGAAGTGTTACTCTCATTTGGAGAGATTGGATTCGCCCAAGGACATTTTCCTGTAAACGGGACGCTAAGGAGTTTACACTGAGAGACACTTATTGTGGAACGGACTGTCTCTTTACTGGGTCCTTTGTCTTCTGCAGGCAACTCGAGCTGAGGCCACAGCCACTGCGGTTTTGGGGGCTTTCATCGGCTGTCTCAACACAATCGTTCCGGTGGCCAGCTCTGACCAGAATTAATGCAATATTCACATTCATAACCAATCAGCTTTTGAACGCCAAGAGGGGAACCAGAGTTTGCATGAATGACAAATTGTTGAATTGGACATATTTACAATGAATTAGAGAATATCCTGCTGATATATCTATTATGGTTGTTTTGGTTTTATTCTTGTAGCTCGACTTGTTTTCTGCTGGTCAGCCCTCCCACAGTCGTCTCTATCTTATCAAGTTCAGTCTGTTCTTGTCATCGGGTGAAGTGAGGGTCATCCACAGATGACTGATGGTCCACAAGAGTTCAGCTTCTTCTGTTGCTCGCACAGAATAAACAGCTCTCTGAACCACCATGCTAGATGCACTTTCCAGTGCGTAGCAAAAACTAACAGCAGCACTGACCTACATTTTAAAATTGCTACATTCTCTCAGGCCCAGTATGAGCTATGCTTCCTGTAGCATAACACTAACCTCCACTACAGCTGGGTTTGCCCCAACCTCGTGCACCAGGTAGCAAATCTGAACAGAATCAACCATGTGACATCTGTAAATTTCATCAATTAAATTATGCTAAATTTGAATTTAACACAAGAGACTGAAAGAATGAGGCAAATGAACATTAAGGCTAAGTTCAGTTAAATGTTCTCATTCTTTATTGGCGATCACCGGTCATCAGTGAATGGTAACAAATACGGAGAACTGCCTGAGGTCCCAATGCTAACTGATTTAGCTAATTGCTAAAAGCATTTTTGACACTGTGTACAGAGTCCCAGCATAAATCTGGAAACCAGAAAGTGTTTGTTTATATATAGTTACTATTGATGTACGGGTCAGCTTTGATGTCATCTGAATGCATGTGTGCATAAATCAGCCGCCCAGACAAATTACTTCTCATCACTTAGAGACATGCACCAAATCATAAATTAACAATGGGATGTTACGCATGATTATATGGTAAAAAAAAAAATCCACTGAAGTAGGCTGGTTTAAAATAAAGAAATATTTATTTGAAGTAAAAGTTTTACAATGAAGCAAAATGAAAATGACAACAGCTATTTCAAGCTAGTTCAAACTAAAGATTTGAATGTCATTTGAAAACTTATGAGTACATTTGGCCAATGCTCAAAATAAATAATAAAACATTAAGAGTTCATGAGTTATACGGCAGCTTGTTTGTCCAAAGCTGTTGTGATCAAGTGCATTCAAACAGGTGAGTATGGGGTGATGTGCAGTAATCAGTGAGATTTTGATAGTGTTGGACTCGTTTAAACTTTGCCTGTCTGCACACCTCAGTTGGTGGTCAGTTGGTGCATCTAGTGGATAACCACTGGATTGTTGATGTCATAAAACTATGTGTGGAGGTGAATCATGCTGACACTTTTATCCATTGTATCAATGTAATCCCATCTTATTAATCACCTTCTCTGTTTCCTTCTCTGCAGCTAGCTATGGAGCGTACCCCATCTGTAAAGGCTGCACAGTGTGCTCCAGGGACAACGGCTGTGTAAACTGCCAGCCCAAACTCTTCCTGTTTCTGCGGCGGGAGAGGATGAGACAGTACGGGGAGTGTCTTCATGACTGTCCAGCCGGATACTACGGCATGCGAACCCCCGAACTCAACATGTGCTCCAGTGAGTCCTCTCCATCCACCGAGCCTCCCTCTCACACTGCACCTCTCCCACCACCACATCCTCCCCAGACACACATATACACCCTCCCTCAACTTCCCCTCTCCCACTGCGAATGATTTATTGTCAATTATCCAGAGGAGACACACATACCTCAGAATTTGAACGGTTCATCAGCTCGTACAGGTGTTTGCAGGGGAACTCTCACCTTAAAAGTGTGTCCCTTGGGATCAAACAGAGAGCTGGGATGAGTGCTGTTTCTCATTTCTCTTTAACACTCCCGTTACACCTGCATTATCTAACCTCCTATATTCATGAGGATGTATCAAAGCATGCAGTCCAGGTGCAAATTCAACCAATATGTGCGGAAGATTCAGCCATATACACTCCAGAGGCTTTAGTCGTCACGTCAGGAGCAACATGTAAAAACCAGGCCTCTTGGCCGTGACACTCAATATCACTTACTACACTACAGAGATTATTATATATTAGCATTAGGGCATGAAATTAACCTCTTTTGTCGACTGTCTGCGGGGGCTTGTGGATTGAGACTCTCACCAGACAGTGTAATTTCTTGGCAGTATTTTTTGGCTTTGAACATAAAGCTAGTCACAACCATGCGTCCAGATCCTCCAACATCAACTGTGCACTGATTGAAGTTAGATAAAGGAGAATAAAGCATTAACCCTAAAGATTAGCACTATTTTTACAAGGAAGGCAAATATAATTAAATTTAATTTTATTTATTATTACAGTGGTAAAACTTTCTAGTCTTCTTGCTGTTACACATGTTGCTGTTGTGGCGGCAGTAAAGGTAGTAAGCTTTTTTTTTTTTTTCCTCACAATCCTGTTTCATGGAAAAACATTGTTTTGGTTTCATAAACTGAAACAGACTACGCCTTCATTCTGAATTATGTCTTACTATAAAAAAAAATGCAAACACTAACATTTAAAAATTGAAATGTTCCCATGTTTCTTGTTAAAGAATAACTTTAAAATCCAATTAATGAAATTTCTTCCTCTCCTCCCCATGTAGCGCCACGCTCTCATGTCACAAGCCGACCCTAACATGGAATATGTTCTGATGAATAGAGGGAGAGAGAGTTATAGGTTTACACTCAGCCCGAGGTGTTGGCTGAGTGTTTCATATAAAAACACAGAGGAACTTGAACCCATTTGGTTCCCTGAGCCAAACTCCTGACACACACTAAAATGAAGCCCCAGAGGAGGGTGTCCGGACCTGAGGCTTGATATGAATATGAACATGTAGCGCAAGTAGAAAAACAAAACGAAGCAAAACAAAACAAAACAACGCGTTGTTATTTAGATATTTCAGCTTGACAGGACTGAATCGTTTTACATCACTCCATGTGTGGTAGATAATTAGCTTGACACAGGTGTGAGAATGTAATTATCTATACAAAGTGATACTGAAACACTGAAATGTCATCATGCAGGAGGATTAAATCTGCACTGATGTTGTACATCAATTCCAAATTGCTCATTATGTTTGATGTTGAATAAATGTCAGATTTTCACAACAAATTTTTGTTAATTCTAGATTGAAATAATGTTATTGTATTCAGATGTGTGCTTTGATATTGAGGTCAACATATAACAAAAATATCAAGGTTACAACATTTCCAAAAAGACAATAGTAAATTCACATTTTGTGTATTAGCTGGCCTTTAGTTTTAACAAGTAAAAGTCTCTTTATAGCAAACTGCTGGTATTGATTGGGTTCCTGATCCCTGCAGGCTCATACACTCCTACGTATGCATGTTGATCAAATCTCCCCACATCAGGGGCAAAGTCCGAAAGGCCCCCACAGTCATTTTGTCCTATTTTCATAACTCAGGGAAAATTGGAGGAGAAAGACATCTTGTTCTCCTTTTTTAAAAAATTTAACCCTGCCATCCTAACCACCACTGTATCCCCATTCTGGGTGAGTTTTGACTTAAACTGATCCTGATGTGTGGCAAGTTAATCTGAATCCTTCTCCCAAACTGCTCGTAGAGCAACATCTTGTATTGTCACGTAGCATCAGATCTCAGAGCGAGACCTACTTTGATGTGATCACTGCTTCAGTCATGGCTCTCTAATCCACTTCCCTATTTGACCCTCACTCTCAGCTGCGCTCCGCATGTCATTTTCACTACACTATTCATGTCCAACTTCCATAAACGGATATTTTATTGGGTCGGAAGCTAATTGTCCAGTCGGTGAATATGTGTGAGTTGACACAGGGGACTGGTACGTGAGGGCTCGAAGGCACAGTGGACAGATAACGGTGAGGGGTTCTCCGCTGACACAGTCAGAGCTGCAGTGTGCTCCTGGTTTCCAGAGAGGCCTGGAACGTGGCATTACGTCTCTGTTATCATGAGCTTTTTAAACACAGGCTCTGAAATCACTCGGGGAGCAGCTGCTTATTATTACACCAGAGTTTGTCTGTGTGATCTTATCTCATTCAAGAATTTTTCATGGACTGCCTGGGTAAAGGAAAACATGGGCTAGACAAGCAAAACGCTTATACACTCAGCCACTTGCTGGCTGGAGCTTCACTCTCAGTTTTTCTGAAGGGGCTCCTGAGGATTCACAGGCATGTGACAGAGAGAGCTATGGGTGGAGAGATGAATACACTTTTTTTTTACAATGTTCACTGACAATGTGATGCAATTTGACGCAAGGAGAGTCACCAGATAACTATAGATTGAGCAATTGGGACATTAAGGACAGTCCAGTGCTGCTAAATTTCAACTGTAATGATATATATATATATTTTTAAATATCCTCATATGTATTATTTCAATTGAGGGGAAAACATTACATTAACTTTAAAAAAAACACTGTTAAGTATTCCTTTTCCGTATGGCCGAGCTACCGCCTATCCCAGAGTACACTTGGTGAACAGGAGAGGAAAACTCGCTGATGTATTTGGCCTCACCGTTCCTGCCAGTTGTTC
Organism: Selene dorsalis; assembly: GCA_900303245.1. Classification (NCBI taxonomy): domain Eukaryota; kingdom Metazoa; phylum Chordata; class Actinopteri; order Carangiformes; family Carangidae; genus Selene; species Selene dorsalis. The sequence continues at coordinate 12,315 of OMNW01001343.1, read as the reverse complement.
ACCATGTGTTGATGTGAAATGTCACAGACTGTAAATTAGGTATCAGATGCACTGTTCTATCCAACATAGGTCAAATTCCTGCTCATAAATTGTGGAGAATTATGACTTTAAAAAAGACCAGGAGCAGCACACTATGCCCAAAGTCAGCATCCTAATCTATGGACTTTACTGTATATAACCCACTCATTTCTCAGAAGCATTTAAGAAACTGTGCTTTGCATGATGACGGCTAAATTTAAGGGCTCTCTCTACTGGGGTGGGGGGTTTTCCTTTCACTGCAGAGAAAATAACACCATAATTAGAGCCAAAAACAATGGGAACTATACTTTCCGCAACATAACTGGAAGCCCGTTTACAGCTACACTTCAACTGGATTTCAACGAGGCCCGAGATGTGGGAGCCGCAGCACCATTATTGAGATGTTGCTGGTTTGTTACCAATGCCTCCTTTTGTTGCATAATACCTTTCCTATATGTCCATGTATTATATTCCTCGGGCCGGGCTTGGCAAGGACTCTTTTCAGCAGCTAATGGATGGCTTGATGCAAGCCAGAAACCATAGGCAGCAGCTCCAGTGTTATCCACAGAGTTTCTTATCAGCCGCCCAGTAGAAGTCCCACACCAGTGTCTGTGGGTGTCAACCCGCCGCTCTACGGGGAAAGACTTGTAGCAGCAGTCACACAGTGTACTGCGTTATGTACGGCCAAATCTGTCTGAATGCGGTGCAGTCATGCTCTTGCCTCAGTCACATTTCATAATACCTCGGTTTTAACATACGTTCCCAAGCCAAAGTGTATTCAGTCATTCTGTATCGCAGGCGAGTTCTCTGGCTGAAAGAATTATGAGCTGAAAGGCGACTATCAGAGCTGTCTTTTATAAGAGAGAGAGTGTTGAGTGGGTCAGCATGAGAGCAAGGCTACATTCAAAACTTCCTCCCTCGGGGTGTATTACGGACCCCCCACTGCTACACACACATACATACTTAAGCCACCAACCCCGTTGCCTTACCCCACTGCAGTGGCTTTAAAACACATAGAAACCTCAGCTGTGTTCGCTGCCAACCAACAAGCAGCCAGATCAAGGCCTGAGATTGCCAATATCCTGGAAGCACGGTTTAAATATCACAGCTTCATTCAGTGCCAGTGTAATGTGCCACTGGAGACTCTCCCGTCTGAGGTAATTTAGAAAAAATAAATTTATCGTGATTTCTTTTTTTTTTCTTCTTCTTCTTTTTTTTTTTCACTGCATTTCATAGACTGAGGGAAATCTCTTACCAAATCCCATTGTAGTCCTGCGAATTGGTTTGTCACATAAAATTAAGGCTGGATGTAGAAGCTGATTGGATGTATCTTTTCCAGGATAGTTTTAGTTTTAAGGCTCATCATGGGATATATCATGTTGGAGGTGGATACGAGCTGTGCATCATGGGCCTCGATGCGTACCAGGGCTGTGTAACGAGTTTTTCAACCTCCCGCTGGCAGCGCTGGTGGCTCTCCCTCTGCCTCTCCACGTCTCTCATTCAACATCTCTCTTTTCTCGCTCTAATTCTGAGCTTGTGGGTATTTCCATTGCACAGTCTAACCAACAAAAAGACCAGTTGCTTTTGGCCTTTGAGTTTCACCGAGGGACATTTAATCATCACAGCTTTAGTAACCGCACTTTCAGATTTGCCAGACAATACAATGGACCCACCAAACCAAGCCCTGCTCCCAGGACATTACAGCCAGACCCAGAGTTGAAGCGGGTTGTTTCTCAAAACAGTGCATAATTGTGCATGCTATAGTTCGAGAGGAGGAGCTGTCTTGTGCTTGACCACTGCCTGAAGCTTGATCTGCCTGTGTGTGTGCGGAGCTGCCTGAGCAGATACAAGAGCATATCCCGGTATATCACCCACTGTGTTCCTTGGAGTGCAGGAGGTTGGATGGGCGCTGACACATCTGTCATGCCCGATCTCTCTCTGGAAGAAGCTGATTGACAGGAACACCACCTCTGCTTCACCTAGCCCTACACCAGCGTGCGGAGGAGCACCCATGTGGAAAGAAAACTGCCTGGAGAGAGCTGGGGGAGAACATGGCAGCTCAGGCCTTTACCATGAACTCTTGCCATCCGTAGCTCCACACGACATGGCTGGGTGGCAGCGAGCAAGCCAAAGCTTCCATGTCGGCCAAACCCAGGGCCTAGAGAGTAGGTCAGAGCTGTTCGACTCAGCTTGGAGGCGAAGGCTGGAAAAATAGGGCTTGTTTTCCCCCTCACACTGCCAGGCCTTTTACGACATGGACACCCTTGCTGCGCAACATCGGGTCTGGTTAGCTTTCTGTACGAGGCTGAGGCTCTCGGTGCACTGATGAGCAAGTCTCACAACCCACCTCCGGCTCAGCTAACGTAAGAGACTCCGCCTGGAACATGAGAGGTTCATTAATCTTCATGAAATGATTTAACAACCCTTTCCGCACAAAGTGAATATTCATGTAAAGAAATAGAGAGGTGGTGCTGTCAGTCTGTGGAGGAACAGCAGTTGACTGAGTCTGACACGATGCTTTGAGCGTCCATGATAAAAATCTATCTGTTTCTCCCTCCAGACCACAGATGAAGGATTGGCTCCTGCCAAGCATGCGCCATTAGATCATAAGTGACTCATCTCTCAACTTCAAATGCACTTGACACGCAAACCACATAGTGTAAAATCAAACAAACAAAGAAAAAATGGTAATACCGATAATGGTAACGATGGAACTGTTGCAGCGCTGACAACATCTTTTTCAATCGTGCACCCACTGACAGCTGAGGCATGAGGCTTTTTCCTCCTGCGTTCATAATGTAACTCACAGCCAGAACCAGGCTGGGAGATAATGATGATAATACGTTTAAGTCCCAGGAACAGTGGGCCTTCACTGGGATCTGATGACCTCATTATTTCTCATTAGTCTCCCTCGGGCACCTAGATGAAGACTTTAAAGGTGGTCCAGAGGTTAATCCTGCAGGGAGAATGAACCCACTCCCCTGTATCTGTTTCTGGAGCTGCTGGATGAGCTGCTTCGCCGTCCGCTTGGCCAGCTGAGCACCCGGTGTCCAGTGTGGGAGTGTGATAGCCCTCGCTGTCTCAGATACCCTTTTGCCTGATAACTGGACACAGGGATAAATGTCTGTCATAGTGATCCCTCCCCTATCCACCTCATTCTCTGATGACCTCTGACCCTCAAGCTATGCCTCCCTGCATTCTAAATCCCACGGAGCCGCATTGATGTGTCATTCACCTCATCCATCACACGCGGTGACATTATTACTTATCTTCTATTTAGAAAACACAATTTCCCAGCATTCGAGCTGTTGTCTGACTTCATCTGAAACTGAAACCAAGAGTGATGTTTAAATCAAAAACCCTGTTATGTGCTACTGCGGCTGCAAGGATACAGTGTTTCACACATCTGCGTTGCTCGTATTTACTGTCAATAACTGTGGGTTGCACAACAACCCCAGTTCTTCAGAGTACTGCCAGATGTTCTTGCCCCCTCCGCTCTCTCTCCCTCTCTCTCTCTCTCTTCTTACGCTTTTATTTTTTTGTTTGGGAGCCTAAAGTCTCTCAGGTGATGACAGGCCTGGGAAGTGTGAAGGGTAAAAGACAGCTTTGTGCTTTTCAATTAGCTTGGTGATTTATTAGCTTGCTGCCTGTATCGGGCTCGTCTTATTCCAAACACAAGCCTGACTGATTCCACCCAGAGAGCAGAGAACCAGAGGCAGAAGGCTATGAAAGAAAAAGAAAAGCAAAATGTATTTATAACTTCCTTTAGACTCACGCATTCCACACCAAAATCTCTACAGCGCTGCATAGCTCCAGAGATCCAAGACATATGTCGAGATATAAGATAAAAATGGAGCAAGAGAAATACTTAGATAAGCTAAATAATATCAGATGATTGAATTAATAACACAAAAATTATGTGAGAAGACAGGAAATTGCTAAAGACATCAGTGATTTATGATCAGAATTACAAAATGTGGAGCGCAGCTTTATTGCAGAGTGGGTCTATCTCCGGCCATATCTGATTGGTATGTGTGTCTGTTTGTGCATATGTGTGTGTGTGTGTCCATGGTTTGTTTAGACTGGTCGGGAAAGCGTGAGACCAGAGTGAGTGGGCAGAGGCCATACTTTAGGGTTCAAAGTAAAGCGGGGAGGGACCCCCTCGTTTTGCAGGAATGTCGAGGAGGAGGCCTGATGGTTAGCTGGAGATGGTGTAATTAAGGGGTGTGATTGTGAGAACCTTCCCTTCCCCGGGCCTTGCAAGGGTCACAGATAAAAGAGCAGCCCTCAGCTTCTCTCGCTCTCTCACATGTGGAAAATCACTGCAGCGCAGGTTTGACGCGTGGAGAGACGAGAGTAAACACTGATGCACGGTGGTGGTGTCCTCGTGCGAGATGTAATCAGAGCAGCGAATGACACTCTGACACCTGGGGAGAACCCTGCAAGCACAAGGAGGTTTTGGCTCCTCCAGCACCGGCAGCCTATTGGGCAATAGGGCCACATAGAGATTCTGAGGAGCGTCATAAATTAGACAGCACTAGGAGGCTCCTTCTAATCATGTGGGCCTGTGTGTCGCCGTGTTGGTGTGGTTGTTGTAATTTGGCCCTGCCTGACGTGCTATTTGCAGAGTAAGAGCTTGATGACACATTGCTAGGTCTTTCTTTGCGAGCGCCGCGCAGTGTGACATGCGCAGTGGCAGGGTGTGGCGTGGGAGGATAAGCGCGCCGTTGTGTGTGCTGGCTAAAACGCGTCAGCATTTATTTGGCAAAGCTGCACAGTGTTGTTGCCCCCGGCCCCACGCCTCCCCTTTTCCAAACCCACCTACCCCCTTTTATACCAGAGCCAACAACCTTAAAGGATCCACACAGCAGGCGTGCTTTGTGATCACTAGCCATTATTCATTCTTTAATGACAACCTGACACCCCATAATAATCTTCAGCTAGGGAAGGACTGAGGACTGAGTGTGAAGACAGCACATTAGGGACAGTATTTAACTCTAATGGGATTTATTCATCCTGTTGCAGCACACCGTTAGTTAAAACCATGTGCGCTGTAGTGTGTTTGGATCCAAACTGTTGCATGTCGGTGCAGATCTGTTGAAAGAGGTCAGTGTGACACGATTCCTCTCCATCTCTGCTGTTGTGTTTTCACGCTGTTTGCTCTCTCTGGACAAGAACAGGAAGTTGAAAAAAAAATCTGTCAGGCAAAACAAGTTTTCTGAAACACATTTGAGCCCCCGAGAGAAATGATCCACAAGGCATCGCTAGCTTTTTTTTTTTTTTTTTTTTTTGAAAGGGACAAAC
>OMNW01001342.1:5672-16946 GCA_900303245.1 Selene dorsalis | reverse complement strand
CCCCCCCCACACACACACACCCTCTCTCGTGATTAGTCAGTCTGAGTCTTCACACCCAGACAAACCCGATGAAAATCCATGTTCACTGAGGTATTACTGTATCTTGACATGATAATCTCCTTTTAACCCATGAAGCACGACAGACAGCTCATATATTATCACTGACTGCCTTCTCTCTTTCCTTCCTCTTCTTTCTCTGTGTCACATCCACTACGCCCAAAACACACACACACACACACTGTTCTCCCCAGCCACTCTCTCTAGCTGGAGTGTCTCAGTGTGAAAACCTCATTATGTTCTGCTACTGGACCTGCAAACTCAATTGGACAGAGAGCTATAGCCCAGGTCTGAGCCAGTGTTGTGTTTTTGTTTGAGTGCAGACTGCGCATGCATTCATACCTCGTGTGTGTGTGTGGGTGCAGGCACCTGTATGTGCGATCAGTGGTGAATAAATCAGGCAATGCTCCGTCAGTGTGACAGCGCAGAGGTGGGGAAATTTTCCCCTTTTTTGAGCATTGGGTATCCGTGGCAGCAGCATGAATTGGCCGGGCTGATGGTGAGAGGCCTGTGGCCAGCTACTCATTTCACAAGGCATTAACTGGCACTTCATTCACTCTGCTTTGCTGCTGGCCCTCAGCTATTACACTTAACACATACTCTGGTTCAATAAAGCCCATTCTTTAGGAATCCAGTGTGTGTGCTGGCTATATATATTACTGTGGGAATAGATCATTTTTTATTTCAAAAGATGTAAAAGTTTAAAAAATTTAATGTAATGGAGGAGAATCTATAACCTTGGCATCAAATCTTTTCACTGCTGTGACTGAAAAATGAAGGCAGGTGGTTTGTGTTGTAAAACATGAAATTAGACCATGTCTTTGTTGCTGGGATTTTCTTTTTAATGCTGGCAACTTGATTATGAGATAACAGTGGTGTCTATCCAGTCTGATCTCAGTTCTGGATGAGTCTCTGTCTCCCTGGAGCATCTCTCGGACACAGAACACACACGCCGACTCACTCTACGCTGTTTCCAAACTTGTGATGTATCAAACAAAGAAAACTGGCTCAACAAGGATCAGTGCTCGTGTCTCAGAGGATACTCCAACGTAAACTCGATGAGTAACTAGAAGAAAGATTCAATTATGCTCAGAGATAGTAAGAGTGTACAGCTCAGTTCACTTCACTTTAGTGTTTCTTTGCCCATCTCCCACCACGACACAGACACAATCTGTGTGGCTGAACCAAGTAGCATCCTCAAACAGCCTCATTCATCATCCTCCACCATGCTATCTTCCTGCATCAAGGATAGCCTTGTTCACTTGGATTGTCCAACTGTGAAAAAAAAAATCCGACTTTACTAACCTGACGTTTTTGCATCAGCCAGAAAACCTGACAGAGCACAGGCAAACACATGAAAACACTTCAGAGGACATGCTCATAAGATATTTGCTCTCCTGTATGTTGAATTTTCTGTCATTTTCTCTGTCTTGTTATCATCTCTAGACCTTACAGAGATAAATCGTTTTGTGCAACAGCAGCTGTGGGATGCTGAACAAGCTGTACGCACAGAATAATGATTCAATCCCAAGAGCACACTTTACATCTGCAGAATATAGACTGACTTTTATCTTTTATACTGTGCCACTATACTCAAACCCGAATCTAAATGGAGCAGAAAAATCTATATAAGACAAAAGCATCAATCAAAAGTTGATTATTCTGTTGCCTGCAGCTTGGTGTCAGATCTGGAGATCAGCTGCTGTGGGCAGTTCAACCAATTTCAGAAAATACAGTATTTGAGTATTTAAGTAAATATTGATTGGGTTTGTAAGATTACAAACAATATTACATTTCATTCAAGACTGAATGCATTTATGTAAGAAAATAAGGAGACTATATAAGATATGTATCACAGTCTCTTATTAATCAAAAGTTACATGCATATGCAGTAAACCAAGCTCACACTCAGGGATTTTCTTTCTTACTTAAACATAAGTGTAACCAAGTTTGTGACTGACTTAACTCCCTGTTTGCAAATTCATCAAATATTCAATATCATTAACAATCATTTGCAGTTTCATTTCTGACAGCTCGGAAAATCTAAGTCCAGTAGTGACTCTGCTTTAGCTCTGCTTTTGGTCTGCGCCAATTTCTATTCAACAGCAGGGAGGTTTTCCCCTGAAACCAGCTACTGAGAAGAGCAGTGAGCATGAACCCAAACAGTAGAGTTGTGGGCTGAAGAGTCACAACAATGACTTGAAAAAAAAAAGCTTTAAAGCTTTGCAGGGCTGAGGGGTGATAACTTAATGTTGGTTCATCACCACGGCAACCCCTTTCCCCTGATAGACTGTTAATATAAAACTACAGCCGCTTTAACACTTGAAGTAAGTCTGTGACCTGCGGACTTCACCAGACCTTTAATTTCATCCTTTGATATACCCTGCAAAGCATAAATTGCAGCGGCTGTCTGCTGCAGAAGATGATGATGCTACACTCTACTCGTGCTGTAAACAGGAGAACTAATAGATGACTTAATGACTATTTTAGCAAGCAGTTCCTGCTCATTCGCTCTGGCCTACAACTGACACTTAACGAGATAATTGCAGAATATTATAGTTATTTTGTCTTTTCTCTCTCTCTCTCTCCTTTCTCATCTCTCTCTAAAAGTGTGTGTGAGTGTGTGTTTAGGCTGATGAAAAGCAGTCAGGTCTTGTTTTCCACTTACCTCAGGTAGCAACAGTATGTAAGCTAATGGTCTAATGATATGTTTCCTCTCTTTGTTTTCAATGATTGCCCATCAGGTTGTACTTCAGGTCAGGGAGAAATGTTTTGGGATCATGTCGCGATTTTATATGCTGTTTGAGTTTAGATTGTATGTGTGTGTGTATGAGTGCATGTGTTAGTGTGCATAACATCATATATGCATCAAATTAATGTAAACAAGCTAAGAAGGAGGTATGTGTGGGCAGCAAGACTTTGGAAATTGAGGACATAAGTTTGTAAAGTTAACGCAGTATGAAATCTGGATGGTGTAATTTATGCAGAGAGTGCAACCCAGACTCAACCCTCGTCTCACAGCTCTGGGAACAGCAGCTGGCTGAGGAAATTGTTTTCCTTAAACTGAAAAGTCTAAACTTGAGAATTGCTTTTGTACCATCATAATCAATGTTTCATCTTTGTTCTTGAATTGGTTGTTGTTTGGTTTATTGAAATGCGCTGAAGGCTTCATGAATCCCTCAATGGTTTAAATGATTTTTGTTAATGCAGTAAGGAACAACACACTGCACTGAAGCCAGGGCTATTGCTAGTGATTCTGAGCCCCCTGAAAAAATACTGAAGTGGGCCCCTGCCCTCTGACTTTTAATCACTATGTATTATCATGTTTTTATTTATTTCAACCAGGGCAATGATGAATGACAGTAACAGACGACCTGCCTGTCAGTCAGATTTAATACTTCTCCACTGTCTTTCATGTGTGTGTGTGTGTGTATACTACAATATAGTGTTTAGGAACAAAACAATGCAATGAAAGTGCAGAATTATATTAATATGGTATAGTTTTTTTTACCTTGTTATCATGTCAATACAAGACATCACAAGGGAAATAAAGTCAAAACAATTAATGACTGTTTCCACCTTTAAACCAATAAACAGTCACCAATGGCAATCTAATTAAACAGAGACTGTGCAGACTGCCAGGCCTTCATACATCATGAATGTCAGGAGCCAATCTAGTCAATTTGCAAGGACAAGGGTCAGGCAAAAAAAAAAGAAAAGAAACCTTGACAGTAAGCAAGTTTCAACAACACAAACAAGTAAAAGATGCTAACTATGCTATATGTCAGCTCAGTGAAGCCCCGCTCCCCGATGGCTAAGGACATCATAGTCAGCTTAGCCATGATACACAGAACATTACTTCTCATATAAGACATATTAAAGGACTGGTAAATCTGAATAATAACACTGCGAGCTATAACTGTATGCATTGATGTGGTGTATTTGAATGCTGCCAAGGGAATGAAAGTGTCCAAACTACACTGTAAATATTTACACTGAGCTGAAAGAATTGATTAAGATTAATGAAGTGATTCGTGACCTCCATCTTTGGAAAATAGCAAACAGACAATGTCACTGGCAGGAGGGTTTTACCTGCACAAGAGATCTCATTCTGGATTTGGTGGAAATTGGCTAAACATTGGACTTTAACATTAGTTTTTGTCAAAGAAATCAGTTAACCAATACAGACGCCAAAATCAGTACATCTTTCATTTCAAATAATGGACTGATATTGTTGTCTTGTAGCCATATTTACAACTTTATTTGTCTCCAACAAACCAAAAAGACTCCTCAGTCATCCTTATTCAGAGAACAGCCCCAGCAGGTCAGACCTTAAATGTCTTCTTGTCTTTTTAAGAGGAAGTTTGTGTTTGTGTTGATTGTGTTAGATTAGAAAAGTAGTGATTAGAAGCTGCTTTTTAGATTTTTTCAAATTAATTGCTGCTTTTAGTCTCGCAGCCCCCACGATGATACTGAATAGTCGTTTACTGCTTCCCGGTTATTTCTAATTTAACCACTCATGGACTGACCAAGAGCTCTGTCTCTCTCTCCCTGGCAAAGTCATTGCAGCAGATTATCCTCATCCAACGCATCAGGCCTCTTCATCCTTTACATGGCTCCTTCTTCGTTCAGCAAATGACACACTTCCCCAACTCTGTCGGGCTGCATCACTCTTTGAAGTTAATGAGTCAAAACTATCAGTCGTTTCGCTTTTAATTAGAAAACGGACGGAATGATTTTCAATTTAGACATTTTTAATTGAAGCTGTCATTTTCAATTAAGATATGACATCCTTGACAAGCCCTCTCCTCCCTCAACTCTTTATTTATTCATTTATCAGCAGCCTTCTCAAGATGTTCCACTCATTTGCCTCTTGATCTCTTTTCTCCTCCTCTCCACTTCTCTTGGTAGTAGGAACCGCTCTCATCAGTGGATGATGACAAAGGCTTCTCTTTTGTCAAGCACTACTGCATCCTCTTCAGATGTTATCATTTTATCCTCCATAATACTTACATTTTTCTCATGTTCCTTTTCCATCATTCCTCTCATGCACTTTACTCTCTCATTCCCTCACACTACATCTTAGTCTTCCCCCAGCATCACTCCCTGTCTCCTCCAAGATAAACGGCCCCATTAAAAGGTTTAAAAAGATGTGTAATTAACTCTCACAGCATGGTAAACTGAGTCGATTTTATTGGCATTATAACAAAATATGTTGGGAAATTTGTTTGGTGTGCACACAGGACACAATTGAGCACAATACAAAAAGATAAATAATACCACATCTCATGAAAAAGGCTGAAACTCACTATGCAAATTAGTTTAAATTAGATTCTCATGTCAAATTAAACCCAAGTTATCTGCAGTTCAGAAGCTCTCTCCCCATGATTTTGGAGAAGCTGCAATTCTTCAGAAACGGGCCTCTTGAAAAACGTTTTGAACCCGAGTTGTTTGAGACCTTTCCCAGAAGCTCTTTTCCTCAAAAAGAAAGATTGAGAGTTTTCTCTCAGCAGAGACAGGTTTTATAGATTGATTGCTGCAGAATCAACTATTTCTTTGTGACAGGAAGCACAACTAATTCATAAAATTACTTCATGGTTTTAGTGTAAATTGAGCTTACACACAGACACAAAAAAATGACATCATTGGTGAGGTATCTTTCCCAATTTAGATTTGGACAGCACACTGTGAACACACTTCTCACCAGAAAGAAGCTGTTGATGTGATGAAGGCAAGACATTGATCTCTCCAGACAAATGCACATCATGTCAATTTGTTTTATGAAGGTTGCGTTCCTGTGCATTTTATATTACTTTTCTCATTTTCTTTAGAAATGTCTCGTGTAGCATTTTTAGCATCGAACTGTGAGCCCCAAGTCTTTGATTTTGTTTAGTCAGCTTTAAGGCGTGACCTTATAATGAAAGATAAGGAGCCCCAAAATATTAGATTTTGCAAACGTACAAGCCTGTCTACTTTAAGTCTTTCAGTTATGACGGACTCCATGCTTTGCAAAGTATGTGTATATGTGTGTGTGTGTATGTGTGTGGCCTTGCTCCTAACAAATCAAAGAATGCAGGAGCATTGTTGTGGCCAGCATGATGATGTGAATGTAAAGACCGGGGTTGCTGTGGTTGCTACGCTGTTCTGCTTTTGTACCTTTTATTTTGTCACCAATAGTAAGAAACGTTTGTTTAGCCCATGTCTGACAGGGAAACAATGGTGGAGCAGGTTGCTAACCAATGAGGACAGCAGCATTTGTTTTTTCTGGTTGTCAGTGGAAACAGAACTGAAATGGTGCAACTTGTTTGAACATTGTTGGTTAATGTCGCACTTCACTGAGAAAATTGATGTGAAACGTGTGTGAAATAGAAATCTGACTGGTTTAGAGGTTTGGAAGAAAAGTTGTGTACTTGGTTCTGGGTTCAATTTCTGTGTGAAGTTTGCATGTTCACCGGGAGTGTGTGAGGTTGTTTGCCCCCCCAAGAAGGCGTCCTGTCCAGGGTTAACCTTGCCTTTGCCCTGCTGCATAGTGAGAAGTTGAAACCCACCGGAGGTCACTAAACACAAGATGTTCAGATGCTGTTTGTTTGCTTAATATTAAGGGGTTTGAAAAGGAAAAACACACTCATGTTTTGTGTATAATCTACAACTGCTGCATGAGCTCAGAACCATTTCAATTTTGTTCTGCCGTATCAAAGTTGTGTTATATAAAATACAGTAATTATCTCTTATTATGTCTGAACCCATGGCTCTACTGTGCCGCAGACATATATTTCCGTTTCTCCATTCTTTGTCCTTCACACTCTTTCTGCCCTGTCTTTCTATGGTCTCTCCTATTGTCTTAACTCTGATTCTACTCTCCTCTCTCCTCTCCTTTTGTCTTCTCCTCCTCCAAACCCAGAGGAGTGGGTGGCTGAAGCTCTTTACGGTCCATTTCCTGGTGAGGAGGCTCTTGAGTGCAGCTCGAGCCATTCTTTTCCTGCACAATGCTGCGTTCTCATTAACTCTTATCAAAGTTCATCTTGCATCCAAATGCTGTGGCCCGCTCAATACTGACTGCACTGAAAAGAGAAAATGAAAAAGACAAAGCAAGCAGCACAGAGAGAGAGAGAGAGAGAGAGAGAGAGAGAGTGGGAGAGAGAGAGAGAGAGAGAGAAAGCATCATGTAGATAAAGGAGAGAGAAATAATGGTTTAATGGTGAATGAGGGTGGGCAGAATAATCACTGCAGTCCTCTGACTAGACTGAATATTGGTTTAATGTTAAATTAAACTGTGTTCATATCTGAAACTCTGATAAGTATGTTTTATGTTTTTCTTTTCTATTAATCAATACTTGTCTTTGTCCATTTGAATTTGTTAGAGCTGGAAAATAATTTAGAGAAGAATAAATGGCTCGGACAAATAGTTGAATAGAATTCATAATCGTAATTCAATCTTACCAACACAATAGGGGCTCTTTGAATGCCCTCATGTTGTTTGCTTTCAATCCAGCATCAAAAGAGAGATGCCACTGCCAAATACTCACAAACCACGACATGGAGGACAGCATGGCAGAGATGAACACTGTCCCAGTTTCCATAAGCAAAGGACGTGATCAGGTGGAGACATAAAGCGAGGACTTATAGAGCCATCCTTACTCGACTGGTTCACATGATTACAAATCACCCTGTAATTTTGCTTTGAAGTATCATCTACCTCTCCTCATAAACATAAACGGATACTCCTCCTCCTGTGCCATTAGATCCTAGTGTGCAGCTGGATTTCCTCTTGGAGATGTAAGCAGAGATAATTGCAGACTGATTGCAGCCTCCAGTGACTATCACCAGATACTTAAACACATAAGGGCCCCATTTACAATAAGAAAAAAATAACATCCCATCTGATGAGAGCTTTCATCTAAACCCATCTTCTAATATCATCTGGAAGACAGATATTTTGTACTTGATCTTTGTTGCTTCTTTTGAATGCGCATTCATGCTGCCAAGAGCCAACATTACTTGTGTCTTTGCTCTATTTTCATAAAGTCCTTCTACAGCGTTAGCTTAGCAGTCACTGTCCTTTCTGACAAAATGTCAGGAGGCAACACAGAACTGAACGACATGACGTCTCTCTGTGTTGTGACTATGATTTGGTGGATGTTACAAGCTCACAGTTGTTGAGTTCAGCTCCGATCTCGCATGCTCATTTGATGAAGTACACAGGACCAAGGTTTCTTTCTCATTTTTGCGTCTATTATTTAATCACCAAGCAGTTTATTATCCGTTAACACATTTATTCTTACAGCACCAAGCTGTTTATTGTCAATTAACACCTTTATTCTTACACAGGTCTTACCAAATTGATGCAAATGCAAATGAGCACTGGAAGTGTGAATGGCATATTAAAGAAGAAAGTTAATGTCAACGAACCTGGAGTTTTCTTTTTGTCAATGAAAACCATCCAAAGAAAAAAACCAACAGTGTTTGTGCCCGTGTCCTCAATACTTTGAACAGACTCATGCTGATTTGTTTTTAAAATTTAAAAAAAGGAATAAAAAATGCAAATATTTTTCTACAATATTTTCCCACTTCCTACTTTTTTCTTTTTGGATTTATACACATTTAGTCCCCTATAGAGGAGGGACGCACTCAAAATAAATTGTAGTGATAGAATAAGTGTGGACAAAAACTATTCAATAAGTATGAGTGATTCATTCTTTATCATGACAGATTTACACTTTATATTTTGAAAGTATTGCACAGAAAGCAGCAAGTCAAAGAAACAAGACAAGAGTCACTGGAGAATCACAGCAACCCAAAATTGCTAACATTGCTAAACTGAAATTGCTACATTTTTCTGCATGCAGTAGTTTGCACTCCAGCTTACACACTGACTGCTGGAAGTAATACAAAGATTAGTAAAATGCTGCACTTGGAACAGAGGCCATTAACGAAAACGACGATCACCACCGAAACAATTGTGCACGTGTGACTGGAAGAACTAATGAAATTTAATGAGGAAGAATATGTGTATACTTATTTTAAGTGCATGTTAAGATGCATTTCAACCTGACGTTAATTTAGCACCAGTGAATTCAGTGAGAAAAAGCTTAGGAGTGAAGGTGGCTGTATAGAATGAATGAGGCATTGAGGTGGTTTTTGTTTTTTTTTCTTAGTTTTTGTATGGGGTTGGGGGGTCTGGTGAGAGTAACTGTCAGTGCCGTGGCTGGTGATTATTAACAGCATTGCTTAAAAACAAACTTATTTGGCCCACTGGGCTTCTCTCAACTCAAGGCTCTCTGAGCCCTGCAGCACACATCCACTTTACTCACAGTTCAGTAGCAAGAACACTTTCGAAACCCTTCACCCTCCATCATGACTCTGCCTCAGCTGCCAGATAAACACCCAGAGGAGACTGTCTGATACCATAAACAGCACCAAAGAGTTTAACCATGATGGATGCAGTTGGAGAGTGCCTTCACTTTGCTCAGGAGCTCTGTCCCACAATCCCACAACTATAATTTTGAGGCATTTTCAAATTGGCAACTCATGTTCCTGAGTCTGTGTAAATATTGTGCTGAATACACCTCTTGAGTTATTTAGTACAAACTACCGGTGCCCCCAAAAGAACCAAGTCTGTCAAGAAAAAGATAGTTGAGGGGATTAGATGTTCTTTGTAAAAAGGAAAATACAGCAACTAATGCGTGTGTGTATAAATGTGTGTGTGTGTGTGTCTCTGTACTACTTAATGTGCGTGTTTAGAGACAGCCTTGGGTCTTTGGGATGGCACTGTTCTGCTGCTCCCACTTTAATTGGCTGCTGGCCCCCTCAGCCTTGCCTGAATGGAGAGTCATTTAGGGACCTTTCACTCTCATAGAGGATTGTCGGTTGCCGCTGCAGGAGAAATTGCATTCCTGTTTCCATACAATGGCTGGTCTGAGTTGGACGGGGCAAGAGTATCACTGTCATTATCATGACAATGGAAGCTAATTCCACTGCCACTAGTGCCATTCTGAAACCCTGTGCAGCACCAGCTTATCAGGGGGCACCATGAGACCAGCAGGAAGCTACGTGAGCACCACGTCTGTGGTGAAGATTCACACATACAGTACACGCTCTCAGACACACACACAAACACATTCAGGGCTGTTAAGAGGTGCTGTTATAGGCATGAACCAACACATAAGCAAACTAAAATGGCACTCAGTAGATTCTTATTACTCGGCTGAGGTCAAACTACACATCTGTCCAACTCTTATAATTGAAAAATAAAGAGAAACAGAAGTAGTTTGATAATTTGCACCAAACTGTACAATACAATTCCAAAACCATACTGATCAAAGATAACTATGTTTTTTTTTTTTAAATCCTGGTTCAAAAATTAATGGATCCCTCATCCCACAGCACATCTCACTTAGTGACACATAACAGTAATACATGTCTACACTGGACCAGCAGCACCTTAAATGTCTTTACTATTCCAGAGAAGCAGATTAATTATCATGATTCACAAACAAAATGAAATCCATTCAACTTCACTGACGCACCAGGATTCAGTCGTAACAAACCAATGTTATGCGGCAAAATGTTGATGACTTAACAGGTTTTTGTGACAAATGTGTCTAAAATGTTGCATAAAACATCAAGGATCTTGTTGGAACTGTAAAGCTGTAGAAAACATGCGCAGAATTTTTCACTCAAATGTCAAAATAGCATGAAGTATAGATTATGTATGGTGTGAGACACAGAGGCGTCCTGTCTTTTTAATGTGCAGCAGGACCCAAGAGAAACTGTTTTGGTTGCTTCTGTTTTGATCACTGATCAGCAGTTGTTTTGTGCACTCACAGTGCTGGGCTGAGTCCCAGGTGAAAATCAAGCTGTGATTGTGGTGCGAACCGGATCTGTCGGCTGTTGTCCATCAAAGGGACGTTTGAGGAAGGCTTCACTTATGTATATATATATATATATATATCAATGCACTGTGCACTGTGCAGAGGTACTGTGTGCTGAGGTTGCAGAGGGAAAATATGAAATGTGTTGAGGAAAGTGGTAAGTCAGTAAAGCTGAAAGACAATTAGGATGTTGGTTTCTTGCTCTGACTCCCAGTTTTTTAACCTGGTGACCCCTGCTGCACTCATTTGTACCATTTCACTGCAGCATGTTGGTCCCATCCTGTTATTTGCATCTTTATCCCTCTCTTTCCTCTGAGTGCTTCATCAGTTACCACCCAGCAGGACT